>WEIT01003301.1:72873-96173 GCA_013389985.1 Dryoscopus gambensis | reverse complement strand
AATTAATTAAAACAGATAAGTAAGTAAATCCAGCTGGAGACAATTAGAAGTTAATAGTTATAAACGAAATAGGAACTAGATAAGCAATCCCGGATGTAAATAAGAAATTGCTTGTCCTTGCTTATTTGCTTAGCTGTGCTTGGGGCTAGGAATAGATGAACCAAAAGGTAGATCGAAAGGAATTTTTGACAGTTATTGATCATTTCCATTTAGTGGCCCACTTTACGGTCACATACTAGGAGTTGGAGTTCTCCCAGAGGTAGTTTGCATTGTTAAAACTCAGAGAGGTGAAAGAGTCACAGAGAGGAAGATAAGTTCTACTTCAGCTTCGGAGACCACTCCTCAAATTATGGGACCACCGACCCAAATCAAAGGACACACTACGCATGCTTAATGACTTTCAAGCTGATTATCATATGAAGTGGGGAGGTGTTTGTACTATGAATATGTATTTGTATTTTGGATATTCAGTACTTTTATGGATAAATAGACTCTGTAATCGCCTTGATCTTTGCACTGTGCCTTTGGAGAGCTATCTCCTACAGTGCCCCGTGGCAATAAACATACACTTTCTAACTTAAGCTGTTAGAGAGTTATTTGTCCTGAGGATATTGATAGTAGATCGGTAACCACATTTTTATAAGTCATTGTACCATAGTGTTTTGATGAGAACCTCGCTTACTCCATTTTTCTGTGTGTTGGGAACAGGAGAAGGTTCAAATGCAGAGTTAATGAGGACTACACATGGATGCTGTAGCTGCAAGTGGCGTTTCCTGTATGGAGCTGGTCAGAGGCCTTCCTGGGATTCCAGCAGAAGAAATCCCTGTTGTATTTTCGTAACCCTACTCTGCCCATTGCCTCAATGAAAGAACTGAGTGTATTCCACCCTGCAGCGATTGCAAGAGGGGGAGGAGAGGTGCCTGGGGTGATGGAGTGAAGCCGGGCCTGGAATGGGGGAGGAAAAGGGTTTTACCTGTGGGGTTTTTTTTGTTTGTTTGTTTCTTTGTTTTTTTTTAAGAAAAATCCAAATCAACAATCAAATGTTTTTGTTTATTGGAAATTAATTAAGTTAAATTCCCTGAGGCAAGTCTGTTCTGCCTGTAGCAGGATGCTCTGCCTCTGGAGTGGGGGTAAAACAGCTCAAACCTATTTGGAGAGCTCTCAGTGGTGAATGCAGAACAGGGTGTCGTGCTGCTTGCCCCCAAAAATGAGCTTAACCACAAGTACCAAAGCAAGAATATCTACTTGCCTCGCTTGGGAGACTTGGTCTGTGTATTCGTGATAAGGTACAGGAGGAGAAATCTGTTCTGACATAACCGTTCTCATGTCCTGCCTCTGTTACTCCAGTGGCCCTTTCAACAGGGACAGGTTTCTGTTAAAAGCTTGGGAACAGGGTGGATTAGCTGGCATCTCCAAGACAGGCTGCCTGCTAGCAAGGGCTAACACAGACTTGGTTTCCAGCAGTTGTTGCTACCTCCTAATTCTTTGTCCTTTTTGTGTCATCTTCTTCATTTGCTTATCATCATTAGAGTAGATCTAAATTCTTGAAATTTAATTGCTGAAGAAGCCAACTGTGATAAATGAGTGAATGATGAATGCTGGCTTTCGCTAATATGGATTTAACATTCACTAGTGATAATATATTATGCAAAATAGTGTTAAAGTAAAATATAGTTAAGTAGGAATAAGGTTAGAGTGTAAACCTCGAAGTACTTGTAATATGTTAGAAAACGCAGTAATAAGTACATGGTAATAAATGTCTTAAGTTGATAAACCACAGAGCTGAAGAGCAAGGCATGTTAAAGAGATAAAGGAGATAAGCCACAAGCATTCCAGGAAGCATGTTATCTCGCAAAATTCACACCTCCCCAAAGAAACGGTCAGCTGCACCAGAGGAGGATCTCTGCTCTCAACTCTGAGACAATCCAGAGTCTCTAAGAAGGCGCCATGTCGGCCGGAGGGGGCAGAGATCAAGAAGAGGGAAGCTAAGTAAAGTGTAAATTACTTTCTGAGCTTAATGAATATGTAACAGTCTGAAAAGGTACTTAAGTCCTCAATAGAATGAATGAAAGCGCGCCTCTGGCAATATGCTAAGCACCCAGCGCTGTCTTCTGTCTTTGTTTTACTAATAAATGTTCAATATTAGGCCGCTGAAACCTCAGCCTTCAAATTCGTTTATTTCACCAACCCAGGTTTCTCTAGAGGAGGTTGACTGATTTCTGCAGTCCTGGCTTTTATAAATGTGGCAATGGGTTTCTTTCCCTGACAAATCAATACTGTGGCCTGTGGAAGATACTTCTCTTTTTTTCCCCCCAGAGGCTCATTAAAATTATTATTAAACTGAAAATTTTTATTAAAAATAATCCGCACTCATCCAAGAGGCTTTTGACAGAGCCTCTGGTATGAATGCAGAGGCACAGATGCAGAGAAGAAAAGCTGCTCTGGAGTGTGGTTTGTAAACTGTTAGACCAAATGTTTAAAGTTGCATTTCTCCTTTCTGCTGCACATCAATGGCCTCATAGTCTATGTTTGCTACTTCTGACAAGTCATTTTCCCTCCTCTCTCTGTTTTTGTAAGAGAATGCAGACAGTGGAGACTCACAGACCCCTGCTACAGAAAAAGGACCATTGAGCTGAGATGGGACTGACAAAATTGCCAAAGCAGCACAAACATATCCTTCTGATAGGACAGAGACTGGCCAAATCACGGACTTACTGTGCCTGCAAAGCAGTAAGAGAATTGCTGACCTGGAAGTAATGTATTTAGCTAATTGCTGATTTAACATCTGGTAGACCATAGGAGGGTTGATGTTGCAAAATCACAGTGCTCGAACCAGCTGCAGAGCGAGGGAGAAGCAATCAGTTGTCTCTGGGTGAGCCTGGCGAGCTGACTCCTCAGGAAGGCAGCTGTGGGATGCAGATGGAGTGATGGGATGCAGATGGAGTGATGGGCTGCCTCTGGGACAGACTCAGAGCTGACTCCCAGGAATGATGAGCAATCTGGCTCCATAAATGAGGATGTACAGAGGGTCACAGGTCACTGCAGCGGAGAGGATGAAAGGGAAAATCAAATACCAAGAGGTAGGCTTAGCAAAATAGGACCAGCATTGAAAATCCCACTGTCTGGGAATCCACAGCTACAAAGACAAACATCTCCAGGCCACCTTGACATATGAGGTGGGACACCCCCCATGAGCATGGACCCAACAGCTGCATCTTGCAGACCCTCTTGAAGTGGGAGAACTCAGGATTTTGGGGGGTGCTTGTCACGTTCATAACTCCACTTTGCTAGTGTTTATCATACCTGCACACTGCTAGGTTTATTGTAGTTCTATACCTCTTAGGTTTAGGCAAACATAACTGGCATAGCTGTGCTTTCCCTGTGTTTGTAGTACTTGAATTTACCTGGCAATTTCTCAGAGTAGGAGCCTGCAAACTGTGGGGCTGGAGCCTGAAGAGGCAGAGGCACTGTGTAGATACAGACACCCGGTGTGTTGGGCCTGTAGAGCTGTCTTTGAAGCCTGAGGGGTATCAGAGGGCACCTACATCGCTCATAATAAATCTCTGAGGGGATTTATTCTGTCCTGTACGCACGAGAAACTTATTTCTACCTTAATTTAAGGAAAAGATAGAGTCTCCTAAAAGAAAGGAAAATACATTCTGCAGTCACTGGCTAGCAGTGGGGAACTAGCCTGTCCGGGAATTACAGTAACCCAAAGAAAAAGGAATTGTTGTATAAAAAGGTTTAAACTGATGAGAATAAAATTATTGTGTAAAAGGGGGGATTCAGAAAGGAACAATCCCAAGAGAACTGGGTGAGAAAAGGTAGAAACCGTACGGGGGGGGGAAAAAAAAGATGTTTAAGCTGCATTTCAATGAAATTACAGGGTAGTATTAAAGTGAGCTCTGGCTATCACCACTAAATCCACTAGATGACGGTGTGGAGACTGCATTCAGCGTGACAGCAACATCTGTCTGTTCTTCACGGGCCTGTTGCCACTGTCTTGCTGGAGAAAATCAAAGTTTGCAATGTGCCTCTGCTCCTACCAAGGGGCTTCACCCCTGTCAGTGGAGAGAAGGTTGTCTTGGTCAGTACTAACAATAAGGTAACGCTGGCATGAAAGAATTGTTCATAATTTCTCTGGCACTGGCTGTTTTTTTCCAGAGCCGAGAGGTCTGGCAACTTGGATTTGGGCAGTGGTAATGGAACGTGGTCTGAGGGATGGAGGGACACCTGCCATCTCTCTGCTGTGCCTTGCAACCAAGCATGAAGGGGGCAGAGTTTTTAGCAGAGCCTATTCTGACAGGACAAGGGGTAATGGCTTTAAACTAGAAGAGGGTAGCTTCAGACTAGATAAAAGGAAAAGATAAGGGTGGTGAGACACGTGCATAGGTTGCCCGAAGAGGTGGTGAATGCCCCATCCTTGGAAACGTTAAAGGTCAGGTTGGATGGGGCTCTGAGTCACCTGGTCTTTGTGTGGTGGCCTCCCTGGGGCAGGAATGGTGTGGGAGGCACTGGTCGGAGGGCACTAAACCATCCCACTGATGGCGGTGAGGTTAAAGCTCATCAGCCCTTCCCTTCTGCTCTGTCTCTCCCCTATTAAAAAGAAAGGTGCCATAGTTTGAGAGACATGAAATATTAATCTGTTGTGCCATTTATTTTAGCGCAGTTTACCATGCAGTGGAATCCCAAAGTGCCCTGAATTTTGTCTTAGCCTCATACAGATGCCTTGAAACTGGCACTTGGCAGTTGTCCTGGTGATTTTATAACACCCAGGGTTTTAGGATTGTTGATGTGTGTGCTGCATAAACTTGCCCTTACATGGGATAACATGAAATTCCACGAGTGAGAACAGACGGATTTTCTTTTGCTCTGCTTCTTCTTTCTATCTAGGGTAAGATTTGTCAGTCTAATTTTCCTTACTGCCTTTTCTGCGGCTAGAAAGAGGAAAAGAAACACCATGAGTGATCTCACTTAATAACAACCAGTCTTTCATGGCCTTTGTATCAGGCAGCTCTGTGGAAAAGGATTTAAAAATCAGCATGTCTGTGAATCTTCCTTTTCTTCTAAATTAACCATATATTGCAATTTCATAAACAATTATTTCAGTCTCTTTACTTCTCAAACACGGTATTATTTATCATTAAAGGCTGCTTTGAACATAAAACTATTAGGATGCCCCTTATTAGAGTGGCTTACTGCAGCTCCCTTTCTAATGAGTTTTTTGCTTTATGACTTGCTGGCTGAGTTTGGGCTCTTACTTTAAATCACACAATTGATTCAGTGTTCAAAGTCAGTTTATCAGACCGTATCTTCATGAAATTGCCTGCCAGCAGAGCAGCCGAGGCAATGAAAAATTAGGGTGGAAAACAAAGTAACCTTGTTTTTATAAATTGTCAAACGTTTGGGCCTTGCTTCTGCAACCCTTAAACTCAGAAGGGCGGGGAGCTTCTGACGCCAGCCCAACAAAGCCGAAAACAATCTTCTGGAGTGGCACTGCTTTCTTCTGGAAGGGGCAATGGACAGCCTGGGCCTGTGGCAGCTTCTCTGTCGGGTTTGTCACATGGCTGGCTCCCTCTTCCTAATTTTCCAGTGAGATGTCTGCAAATGCCTATGCTGCAAATTCATTTTGTCAGTGGAGTGCACAGGGAAGGTGTCAGGGCCCAGGAAAGCCACTGCTAAATGCATGTGAGTCTCCTTGCCTGTCATACAAAGCTATGCGGCAGCTAAAGACACTTTATGAGATATCACAGTTGAAGCGATGCTGAAAGACATCACTGGAGAGGATGAGGTTATGATGGATACTTCAGGAAAAACATTTCTCTCAGCTAGCCTGGTCTTACCCTGGTGAGGCAGAAATCGAGGGACGTCACGAGGGAGACATTTAAAACTGTGCTGGGCACAGAGCTGGGGGTGGTTTGTACATGGGAGATCTGAAGTCACGGAATCATGGAATCATTTAGGTTGGAGAAGACCTTTAAGATCATGGACTCCAACCATTAACCCAGCACTGCCAGCCCACCACAACACCATGTCCCCAGGTGTCACATCTACACGCCTTTTAAATACCTCCAGGGGTGGTGACCCAGCCACCTTCTTGGGTAGCCTGTTCCTAGAGTCGAGAGCAAAAGCTCACCTGCCCAGGGATCACACAAACACCTCATCACCTCGATAATCAAATTTATCTGCTTTTATTTTTCATTGCATCAGTCACAGCAGCTCAGCAGGGCCAAGGCTTGGTTTCACGCACATCTCAGTGGTTTGTAGGCAGGGAGAGAATCTGACCCTTTAACAAAAGAAAATCCCACGGTGTAAAATCTCTTGGTACTAATGGATTAAGAATTACCACAGTAAGTACTTCCTGAATGTGCAAGTGCTTAATTTGGGTATTTGGACAAAAAAAAGCGCCTTGCACCGTGGTGCAGTATGAACTTACAAATACTTGACTGCACAATGCTGCCAAAAAAAATTTGTAATTGGGCAGCAGAACAGAGAGTTAAATAAGATCCAGAAAAATCCTGATTTTTAACAATATATCTCACTGCGCATCTTCTTCTCGGAGAAAATAATTCATATTAAATATACACCAGATCTTTATACAAGTTTTAGTCACTTTTTATTGTGGTTTTTTGTGTGGGTGTGGTTTATTTGTTTAGAGTTTTTGTTTGTTTTTTTTAGGAGTATGTTGAGGTTTGGTTAATAAAACCGTGTGCTTCCATCCCTTGCTGCTGAAACAAAAAACTGGATTGCTATTTATGAAAATTACTTCATTTGTGAGCCACAGTAGAGACAATAATGACATAGGCTGGGTAAGAAAAGCAGCATTATAAGACAGAGGAGGAGTTCCATGAAAATGCTTTAATGAAGAGGAGACCAATGGCTACCAAGGATCTCAGGGAAAGGATTTTACTCATCAGTGAAGGCTCCCGGGCAAATATGCAGGCAGAAATATGAATTATTGTCAGCCCCCTAGCTAAACTCATAGGCAAACTTTGAGACTCTAAGAGGTAATTTCTAGAGCTGGATGAAAAGAGATCAAGAGAACTTGATAATGCAGTATTAGTTTTGACCTGAATTAAAATGCAAATATGAAGTGTTTTCCCTTCAAGATTTTTTTCAGGAAGTGCTAAAAATTTGCGTCAAAACAAAGCAGCTTGACTTTGAGCAAGGGAAACGTGTTTTTATCTAACTTCTCATGAAACTACAGTAGCACAACCCAAATTTTGGGTTTAAATAAGGTAGTGCAGCCCCACTTGGAGTCAATTTGTTGTGACTGATAACAGAACTTGGTTCTATAACCAATACATGTTGCTGCACTCTATAATAATCACATTAATAACTTCATAGGTCCAAGTCATATTATCTGAAAAATAGTTCTTGATTTAAAAAATACTTTAGAGTGATTTGTCACATGCAGCTTTTCCAATATTGTGCATTGCATCTTGGATGTTGCTTTTGAATAACCTGATGCTCACTATAAAGCAGAATTTTCCAGTCAGACACATTTTCCATAACACTATGAAAATCCTGTGGCTCCCACAATGAACCATTCATGTTTTTTAAATAAAGAATGCACTGAATTTTGTCAGGGAAACCAAGACATTAAGAAAGAAAGGAGATTGACACTCTAATTTGTATCATACAAGGCACTGCAACCAGCAGTTGCAGTTAACTGTAGAAGTGCTTCAGAATGAAATATTTTGGGTAACTTGGAAGAATCTTGAACTTCAACTTCAGTGTATTCTGCATTGAGTGCAATGAAGATAATATTTCAATTATTGTAATTGTAAACTGAGAGTTTTCTTTGTGGAAAATTTTGATTCTGCAAAAGTTGTTTTTATACCAGGAAAGGAGCCAACTGTTTAATCCCAAAAAAACTTTTAATCAGCTGTTCAGTACAGGGTCCATATGGCAGAAAATAAGACCTGTAGTCTTTGATCTTATTTGGGTTTCATCAGAAAAAAGGAAACACATGATCAAGACTATTCTGAACTGTAATTAAACATTGTCCTCCTGTTGACCCAGTTATCAAAAGCTACTTCCTCATGTGAGCTGGAAAAATCAAAGTAAGGTTGGTATGACAAAGTGATGCATCTGGGTTTGGAAACTAGCATGTAGTAACTGTGCTGCTCTAATGGGCCAAAAAAAGGTCAGAAATGCATTAATTGCCACTTTGATGGTGCTCGATGGAAAATACATACCTGCAAAAGCAGAAAGGGTCACAATGAATTACTTTCCACTGGAATCTTAGATCTTTGGGTGTTGCTTTAATATTTTCTGCGGAGTAAATGAACAAAGATCTAGTTAAAGTAGTCTGAATAACTTTGTCTCCTATCTGAGGAGCATGTAACAAGCCTTGCATTACCCGGCAAGGCATGGAAGTCCTCGAGAAAAGCCATCTGGTAGCAGAATGCAGGGGATTTTTAAAAAAGGAGTTCTTTAATGATCAGTTTCTGGAGCGAGTGAGAAGGTGGAGATCTGGCCTGGAACTGGGTGGAACAAAGCCGAAGCTCCCTGCCTGGAAGTTGCGGACTGGAGGGGTGGCATGTTGAAAAAGGCGGAGGAAAGGAATTGCTTGCAGGCCTTAGCTTTGTATAATTTCCTGATCAGTGCTTAGAGTAAAGCTGCTGTTTAAGATACTCCTCTGAAGGCTCTGTGAGGACCTTGCTCTATCACAGCCCCCATGAACAAGAAAACCAGACCCAGCCTGGGTTCACAGCCAGCCTGGGGCACCCTTGGGCTGTGCAGAAGCTGCAGGTAAGGTATGGATGAGCCAGGAGTTGCTTTCTAGGTCAGGTAAATGAAATACATCAAATTGGTGGCTGTGGAGCATTTATTTGGCTTAGGAACTGAAAGCCCTGGGTATGAAGGACACAGCAGTCATGAACAGCCAGCCCTATTAGCACAAGATACAAGAAAATTGAAGTTTGGGCTCAGCACTGTAGCTTTGGCACGTGAAGCTTATCCAGGGCTTTACCAATTGGATTAAAGTTTATTAATTCTGGTAAAAAATAGTGGGAGTAGATGATAAATGGAGGAAGAGACAGGAGATGGCAAAGAACTATTAAAATCTGCAAATCATTATATGAGTGCCTGTTCTGGATTTAAATGTGTTAATATAAATTAATTATGAACTTGCAATCAAAGGGAAAAGTTGAGTATTTATGGAAGGGGTACAAAGTAGCATAATCTAAAAATAAAGTAGTTTGGGCTGAATAAGAGGAAAAATGGGGCCAAAAAACTTCCAGTCATCTATCTCCAGCTTCCATGTGTTGATGATAATTTTTCTTAGTTTGTTCTCCAGTGCTGCAGAATATTATGAGATCAAAAAGGCTGACCCATATGGAAATTTCTGCTGGAAAATAAAAGCTATTCCTGCTGCTTTTCTGACATGAGCGAGGTCTGATAACAATGCAAATCACAGGAGTATAGAAAAATGCAGCTGAAAAAAATATTTTAGGAGAACTTTTACCTTTTCCAATAGTGTCTTTAGAATATAAATACACCCTTCTGTCTGTGCATGGACACCAGGGATGCAGGTCTTTGGGGACAAGAAGACCCCATAAAAAAAGCAGATGGAATTTATTAGGATTCCTTCTAAAAAAAAAAAAAAGGTATAAATGACCCACCCCCCCAAGGAAAAAAGCTGAAACATTTCAGTAGAAATATGCTGGAAGAAACTGAAACACAATCTCTACTCCTACGCCTAAGTTTTAGACTCTGAAAGGATTTAAAGATATACAGACATTAAATGGAAGCAGAACTTCCCTTTGTGTCTGGGCCAATTAACTGGGCATTGCATTGTTTAGAGACACTAATCGGATCTTCATATCTGCTAATGCCATTTAAGTTTCAGTAATATGTGTAACAACAAAAATTACAAATAATCACCACCTTTAAAGAACAACCTTCTAAAGCTGCAAGACTCAGTGGGGATATAAAGAATCTCCAGTATGTACCTGAATAATCTGCAATAATTTTTAGGGTGAAATAATTAATCTAGTTGTCCTGTGAATGGAGATGAACATTATCGTTGTTCCTGGGCATATCTAATTTGAAGAGTCTTTTCTCAAAATCTGTTATAGAAGCACTGAGGTAACCAGTGCCTCTGTAGCCAGTAAAACCAGTTCATTATTTTAGCTGAAGTAACAAATTTCTCTTCTAGTAATACTGATTTCTTACAGTACCTATCTGTCAAGATGGTTCTAGTAATAATAGTTCCTTATCAAAATGGAAATCAGGTCCTTTGTTGATCAAATTCCCAATATGTCTTTGGCACTGGCTGGGATGTGAACTGGAAGGTAAATTAAATGCTGATGCTTAAGGCAATACTTTGATTTAAGTCTGTCTTAAATTCCTTGGCATCACCTTTAGAAACAATGTGAAGAAAATGACTGGTTGTACATGGGTGCTCTACTCTTCATTCTTCTTATTTCTGTGCATTTCCTCAGTTTATATGATTTGACTACCAAATTCTGAGTTCAGACAGGTTTTGGAAAAAGGTCTAATTTTTCGTGCTACCCCTGATGAGGGAGAAAAATGACATGATATGAAAAATTTAATAACTTTGCCCTATGGACTCCTTGCAAGATTTATTCCTGCACATGAAGACAATGCTGCAAACAATGGAAAAGCCCACAATTTTGTTGGACTGCAGATATCAACCTCACAGGAGGTCTGCTTCATTGTGATCTCTATTTTCTCCCTCACTTGTATAAATTTCTATTGTTCTCACATCTCCACTCCTCCAACTTTAAAAGTTTGCACTTTCTTTATGATTCAAGACACGTGGATTTTCTTTAAGGGAAAAGTAGTGTTGTTTTTGCATGTTTGATGTTCCCATGGAAACAATCAGTGTCAATTGCTCTAACATGATTTCCCATTTCTGACTATATAGCTTTTGTAAATAGTCATTTCATCATTCTGATGAAATAGAAGACAAGCAGCTGTACTATACAAATATACTCCATCTGATGTGTTGTCTTTCTACTACAGCCACTGGTAGTAAAGAAAAAGCCAAAACCAATCTTGGATTCATATTTTTTCGAAAATGCTTCTCCAGTTTCCAGCAAGTTTTAGTTTAGAAACTTTCTCATCTAGCAATTGTATCTACGTGATGTTGTCTAACTGTCCTTGACAGACCTTTCCTCTAGGAACCTCTCTAGTAGCTTTTGGAATTTATTTATACTTTGGTCATCCAAACAAATTGGGATGTTATACAATAACAGGATGTTACGTCCTGCAATGCAATTAGGCACTACATCTGCAGTGCTTTTTTTTTTATTTGTCTTTGACCTGCTGCTTAATGATTTCATTTAGTGCCCTGTGGTTCTACTCTCATGAAAAATAATGACTAATCATTCCCTCTCAACCTGCTCCACGTCATTTATGTTCTTCTAGACACAGAAAAGTTAATCTCTTTTTTCAAACTGAGGAAACCAAATCTTTTTGCTCCCTTCTACAGCAGAGATTCTTTTCCTATTTCTGACCAATCTGACCCTCATAACCTGTATGCTTTCTAGCTGTAAAATCTCATTTTTGCAGTGGCCAGAGCCTCTCAGAGGACTGGGTACACCATAGCCTTATGGAGTACCAAAAGATAGTTTATATTCCCTTCCTGGTCTGTTTGTTGGTCGGGGCATAGAAAGCTTCCTCTTCCAAAACGCTGTCTGTAATGATGTCAGAGAATGCCTGGTGACAAAAGCTGACATGAGAACTCGCTGTTTGGAACATAGAATTAAGGTCACTTCACCGTGTGCACTGCTTTGCATTCATCTGTGCTGCTTTTCTCTTGCTGCTTTGTTAGCTGAGCAGTCCTGGCAGATCTTCCTGCAACTCCTGGCTAGCGAGTTAAGTGCTGTGTCTCTGAAGCACTAGCCCTTCTGGATAAAAAACCCCAAACCCAGAAGTAATGGAGGTTTATGTGCCACATCTCTTTGAAGGTTTTTTTTCTCCCCTTCTGTTTGCTTCCAGTTGCTCAGCAGACGAGAGTGAAAGAAACAAAAATAAACACAAGAATTCTTTTTTCCCCCTCAATTTACTTTGCTTCCAAGTTGTTAGGCAAACCATTTCCTTCAGTTATAAACTGAAGGCAGAGACTACAGGTAGGTTTCCTGACCGTGGAGTCTCCCTAAGTAAAATTTTCAAGACCAGGCTAGAAACAGCTGCCAGGAATGGCAGAATAACTGCTGGGAGTGAGAGGTCTGTCTGAGAACTCCTCCGAACAGCCTGAGACATGGGACCGATTTGTTCACAACGAGTCCTGGCTGGCTTTGGCACATTTCATTATACAGAGTGAGAAATAATTGGTCTCATTGGTATATAGCTCTTTTATATGTGTTTTTAAGGATGGAGATACATCACATGTATATTTTATCAGTGCCCTGTCAGTACATAGCAGCTGAACCCAGCAGCAATGACAGTATTATTTAGATTAGAGTTTATAGAAATGCTGTGAATTTTCACTTTATTAATGGCTTTGCAGGACTTCTTGTCTTCTATGCAGTCTAAATATGAAATTAAATCACGTAAAGAAGTGTAGCTTTTGTTGTACAACTTAATAGTATCAGTGGTAGGGTGTCAGGAGAAACCTGAGGAGAGCAGAGAGCATAAAGGGGAACAGAGAGAGGACAAAAAGAAGAGGAATATGCAGAACAGAGTGCTACATGGTGTTAGAGGGGCATTTAAGAAAAACAAAGCCGCTCAAAGACCAAAAAAGAAGATTGTTTTTGTCTCCCAGGGAACCAATTGAAGCTTCTTGGGAACTACTGACATATAAATCTGTGAGGAAGAACAGAGAGCAGAAATGTAAAGCATCCGTGCCTATGGCAAATAATTCTTGCAGTAGGCATGAGCTGGCCCTGCCTGCTGCTCTCTGCTGTTCAGAAATGTCTGCAAGTGATGCAGTGGGAAGTGCAGGCACACATCTGGAATGTACCGCAGAAACCTGCCCATGTCATTTAAAAGACCAAATACCCTGGGCACTGCACAGCTCTGCTGTCCCTGCATGTGTGTGGAGCTGGGTTAGTGGCTAAGATCATGAAATAGTCTGTGGAGAAGGTAAATGTGATTTTTCACATGTATTGGCAGGTCTGCAGCATTCACATGAAGGATTGTTTAGAGACATACTCATTTATTTCAGATCTCATTCCTAACTCAAGGAATAAACACCATTAATTCCGAGCCATTCACTGAAAACAAATCTGCGTGATGTGGAGAAAATGAAACAAAAGACTGCAGAGACCTTTGTGTTTAAAGGCTTTTATAAAATTCACACTGCCAGTCAGTACCTCATGCTCCAAAGACTGAAGCATTTATTCATGTAGAGGTTAACTGCAGTCAGAGGAAGAAGTTTAGCCATGCTCAAACTAATCCAGAATTGGGACAGCCTGTCAGTTTAGGTGGGAGGGTGTCTGGGGAGCCGTGCCTCGGGCGTTGCCTGATCCCAGCGTCCCAGCATCCCCATCCTCCTGGCTGCCTGAGCCAGCCTGGCAGCTTGTGATGCTGTGCACTGAACAGGGTCAGGGAAGTAATCCACCAGGAAACTCTGGTCACCTGTCATACAATTTGCTTTTCTCTTTAAATAGATCACCGGTTAGAGGGAAAATCAGGAGTCTCAGAGCCGCTAATGTAACCTCTACCTACATTTGTGGTATCCAATCATTATAACCACAGCTTACTAATAGCAATAATTGAAAAGAAACTGTGCTTAATACTGAAGTTTTTTCTCGTCTTAGGCTGCCAACAGCTTTCCCGTATATAATCTCATTTTTCAACATCATTTCATGTATCAGGCTGGCTATAATAAGTCTTCTACTTCATTTTTTAGTGCTTAGTCACCCGAGTAAGTTTTCTCCTGATATTTTTGTTCAAGCTCCTCTATCAAGACAGCAGAATCTGGAGCACACACAGACCCAGACTGAAGAGAGAGCAGGCAGCTGGCTTGTCATCCCAAGCAGCTCCTTTCCTGACATCCATTTCCCATGAGTATGGCAGCAGCAAGGTACTGTTGGCCGTGTTTTCCGAAGGGACAGGAAGGGAGGACCCGTTTCACTCTGTGGTGGTATCTCCAGACATTACTGACAGGGATCAGATGGCAGATTGCCATCTCTGAGGACAAATCCCTGCCGCCTTCAGTTCTGTCTTTGATCTACCAACAGTTCTCAGCCAGTCACTGAAGCCTCACACATTCTCCATAAACTTCCTGATTTTATTTTTGTCTTACTGCCATATTGACGAAGACATCCTTCCATCCCTCTTTCTTTTTTTCTCCCCCTATTTTTCTAGTTCCCATCTATCACAGGTGGAAGAGAAACACCAGACAATATGCTACTGCCAAGCTCAACCCTACTTAGCTCCCCAAGCACGGGACAGGCTGCATGGGGAAGAGTTGCACAAATAGGGCTCACACATGAGAATTAACTGGGATCATGTACATGTGAATTGGCACAGTCAGTCCTGGAGGAACATGAAATTGCTCTGCCCAATCTGTCTCTGTGTTGGGCGCTGGGCAAATCTGCTTCCCTGAGATGTTGCACGTTTTCAGAGCAATGCCTCCCCCTAATCTCTATTACTCTTTGGTGCTCAGGGAGTTCTGGCTGGATGTCAACACAGGCCACCAGCAAATCTCTCTACAACGATACCACCTTCCCAGCAGGTTAGGCCTTTCCCAGACACTGTCCTCCAGTGCCTTGTTGATCCATGGTGCATTCCAGGGCTCATCTCACTGTATTTATATTATCCTATCCCCCACAGCTCATGGTGCTCAGTAACTCAGCCCCTGATCGAGGCAGTCATGATTCTCCTGTAATATCATTATTTATAAACAAGTGTATAAATAAATATGTGTCTGTGGGTGTTCAAATCTTGTTTTGTGTTTACTTAACACCACATCTCAACTGCTTTTTGTAAAAGATGATGAAAAAAAATATTCTGCTTGCACTTTTCTTTGGATAACCTTGAAGTGTGTGTGTGTGCATGTCTGCTCCAGCTTTCCATGGATTTGTGTCAAAGGATGCCAGCTAAGGGCCATAGAAGTCATTCAAGAGACTAGACTGCCCTGACCATTCCTATGTTCAAAACAATTCCCTCATCGTGCTAATTCACTTTCAAGACATGTTTCTACTCTGACAGATCCCTTGCAGAGAGTCTGTGACAAGTTTGCAAATCAAGCTTCCCCTCTGCATCTATCAGTAAATTGTCAAATCCTTTAAAATGTAGCAGCTCATTTTCTCACAATATTAAGGAGAGAGAATGCTCTTAGAGAAAAGTAAGGAGGAGAGGAGGTTTAGGATTTAGTTTTCTCCTTTAAGCTGGGCACTTGTATTGTCTTCTCCATGGTGGTGTCTTCTTATGGAAAGTGTTTCCTATTTCTTCGGTTGCCTGTCAGTGACAGCTTTGGGTGATCTGCAGCTGACAGCAGAGCAGCCGTCAGTCAGGAAGAAAGAGGAAGGCGATCAGGTGCCTTCCTTTTTTTCCCATGGTTGTACTGAATGCTCCAGACTACCATCTTTCTCACAGGGAAGTTGACGTCCCCATGTTTGCAGACCTTGTTCCATTCATATCCTGCAGATAAATGTGATCATAGCAGCTGCCTGCGTTTTCAGACAGCCTGAAAAGCAGAAAGATTCATGAACTTATTAATTTTAAAAGGAATAATAAATGGTAGTCGTCAGGCATCAATGTTATGTAATATCAAGATATATTACCTCTGCTCATCAAAGCAGGCAGGAATGAGAGGTGATCAGAGATGGTGTCAGCAGCAGAAGTGAGATGCTCTGCAGGGCTGTGCAGCCTGGTACCACAGCTATTGTATGAGCTTCGTGTGGACTCTCCTTGCAGCCAGATTTTCACAAGCTATTCTCACTCGTGTATTCCATGTGGGCCACCAGGGAGCAGCTGCTTCGCATGTTGTCCTATATAACTGAGTTGCTTCAACTCTTCACAAGCCTATTTCGGGACTTACCAAGAGCTGAGCAGAAGGACAGCTCCCTTCTTGTAATGTCCCTTCCAAAAGCAGAGCTACTCTCTCTTCCATCTTCTCCCATGCAACCCACACTCACATTTGCCGCTCACAGCCTGCTTCTGAAGCTTTTCCACACGGTATCTCCAGGAGCTCATAACGGGGAGCAGTAGCAGATGGGTTCCTTGCATCAAAGGAATTACCATCTGTTATTTCTCTTCTCAATTTCGTGCACTGCTGGCAAGAATTTGCCTGTTTCTCCTACTCTCCCTGATCCTGTGCTGCCCCGTTGGGCAAACAAAGGTGGGCAAATAGCAGCATCCCTCTTGCCTTTTCCCCTGGTTGTACCAGGACCTGCTGTGAGCAAGGGTAGCACTCAGCACCCAAAGGTGGCTGTATCCTCACTCCATATACTCCCCATGCCAAGCTCCATCTGCTGTGCTTTCAAAACCTCCTAATCACTCGAGAAGGAATAAAAAAAGCCTAGCAAGACAACCTCACAGAAACTCCCAGTTAACTTTACCCCCCTCCCAAATGGTAGCACAAATCAGGAAAGGCTCTGGCACTGTAGGATGGGTTTACTCTCATCTTACACTGTATTGCTGTTTACCAGCTAGATACATTCAGATAGCTGTTGTTAGAGTACAACACAACACCTTTCTACATATCCACATTGACAAGACTTTCTTTTGAAAGAAAAATGTTTCACGCAAAAAAACCTTACCACGTTCCCCTCCAGGAGACCTCTAGGAATTCAGTCATGTTTTGGGTGCTGTAAGGTCAGGGTTGGAAATTGCTCCATGCTCATTATGTTTTTCTAATTTGCAGGTTTAGTTAGAGTCCGTCTCTCCTGAACCTCAAAAGTTCATTCAGTAATCTGTTGGTGGTTTGTCATTGTTGTTATTTTTTTTTTGGTTTTGTAAGAATAAAGCTCTTGATTGTAAGGAAACCTGGAACAAGATACCAGCCAGTCTTGATCTGGCTCAGAAAGCATAAAGCAAATGAAAATAGCCCCAAATATTTCATCAAAACAAACCACAAAGAAAACACTCTTAGGAAGTTTTATGGGTTTCAATTTTTTTAAAGGGTTAAATTTCATGATACAGAATTCACATTAAAAAAAATTATGCAGTACTTGTTTCAGCTATTGCAATCCTTGTCTGTAGGTTGAATAACGTGATTATTATAAGAAGAAGCATTTATGGTATAAATGCAATTATTGAAAAAAGTTGTAGAGAGGATTTTTAAGTAGTTAAGTTTGCGGTACCCTGCTTTGTGATAGACCAATCATTCCATCCAAGATGTACCAAAAGCGAGTGGGAAAATTCCCACTGAAGTCAGTCTCCAGTTCAAGATCTTAATCTCCTAATTGGACTTTGACTCCTTTCTTAGCTGAGGAAAATATTTGTAGCTTTGATCCAGATGCCTTCTTTGTAATCCATTGTTTTAGTGTTTTGAATACACACCACCCATTCCGTATTAGGTATTTTGATAAAAACCTAACAAAATCCAAGTTCATAGGATAGTGTCATAAACCTGGCACCTTTCCCAAATGCCACACTCACTTAATAGAAATGTAATGTGATTTTCTTTGTGTTGTGTGTTCTGCATTCATTGTAATGCGTGTTTAGAAGCTGAGTGCTGAAATATTAGCTTAGAGCTCTTGAAAAAAACCCACTAAATCATATGCTTTTTTTAGTATCTGAATCAAATTTTCTTCACATTATCAACACAGCATAACAATTAGATTCCCCATAAAAAAATCAATTTCTCTTTCAGTGATCACTGTCTGTAAATGTTTTAATCATTGATGCACCATAAGGAATGTAAGGCAAATGCTAACTTTAGCAGAAATAAGTGCTTTTTGAAGCTATATTTAATTGGTGCACTGAAGATTCTAGGCTTTCAATTTCAAGACAGGGCATATTGTTATACAGAAATTCATTCTTCTCCCACACTAATCACTTCTGAGGAGAAAAACTAGTCAAAATGGGATCATGACCTGCAATCTGGTTCTTATTTCATAGTCAGATCATATTGCAAATGTGGGGTCTACCTATTCTTCTGGTTTTGCCAGCTGCTTTTGCCCATGCTGTGGTGGTAGGAGGAAGCACAGGAACTGAGCAGCTCTGCACACCCACTCACTCCAAAAATGTTGGCGGTGACTTGACATAATAAAAGGAAGAAGGAGACTGGAGGAATAATGCATAACCTCATTTCACTTCCCAGAAACACACTAAAGATGACTGAGAAATTGATTTGTGAGAGTCTGGAAAAACCACAACAAACCAGAGAGTTTTAAAAGTGGCAGGGTAGAACTGCCAAGAAAAGAGGGCCTCCTCCTGTCCCTTTTGGCATTAAGGAGTGAGCTGGCTGGGGGTGTCAGCAGCAGTGGGGGGCTTGGGGCACCCCTGCTGGAGCAAAAAGCCTCTGCTCCGTGAAGGGACCAGGCGTTCAGGCAGAAACTCCCTTGGTCATCCCCACAGGTGCTTTACCCACCTCAGGAGGGTCATTGCTGACAGCTTGGCCATGGTGTGACAGCTTCCCCCAGGGTGCTGGGGAGCAGGGGATGGGAGGTTTGGCAGCCCCCAAGCACTCAGGGCTCTGGTCTGGGGGATGCCAGTGGGGCAGAGCCCCCAGGCTGTAGCTGGGCTGATGGGGACTGTGAGAAGATGCGGTGGGAGGGAGTGGCCATTGCAAAGCAGGGAGAGCCAGGGACTGTGGCCAGCAGGCAGGCCCCGAGCAGCACCCCAGGTGCTTGCAGTTTTTGGAGCATTTCTGCTGTATGTCTGAGATAAACCATGTTCTCCCTTCTCCTCCCAGGTTTACATCTGTTCAGTAAGGAACACTATGACACTGATTTATCTAGGCTAAATTGCTGACAAGTTGTTTGGACAAAGTATTCTGAGTGGGCAGGTCTTCCTTGTGTCACAGGAAAGTGCACGGTAGTTTAAATAGGCATAATAATCCTTTCTGTGCTCCTTTCAACCATTTTTTATTTGTATTCTGAGTCTCTGCATAGAGTGGAAGAGCAGTGTCCTGGATCTTGAGCCTGGGGGCAATGCTGCCAATTAAAAGACTCAGCTTACATTTGTGGAGCTGAACCAAGACCCATGTGCAACCCTCGCTGAAAGCAACACCCTTTCAGGCTGAAATGATATTATTCAGTATAACAGTTATAATTCACATTCTTTGCTGTAGTCTGTAGTTTTTCTATACTGCAAGTGTCAGTTTGCTGCTTAGTTATTGCTGACTGTATTTTCTAAATGTCCTTACACTTAATTTTTTTGTAGTTTTCCTGTAAAACTCATTTTTGATTCTCTAACCCCTGCTCATTACACACAAAACATCCCGCCAATCATTTTTGTGCAGCTCTTTTCTCTGATTTCCTTGTTGAAGTGTTCTGTTTTACGCCATTTTCCTTTCAGGTTCCGTATGTTCTGTCTAAGTGGTTTCCAACCTCCAGCTTTTTAGAGCCCAAAGTTATTCTGGTGGAATTACGGTTTCCTGTATGCCACATTCAAGTCCAAAAAAAATAATTTTCATTTCCAGATCATTTAAAGGCAGTTCACAGAGGGCTCACATAAGGACACTGCTGTTTGAAAGCCTTTCTTCTGAATACCGACACTCATTAATCAGAGAAACATCATTACTTTCCATTATATGCATTATTGTTTATTAGCTCCTGTGTTTAGTTTCTCTCAACATTATCCATAAACTAATTATCTTAAAACCTATTACCATTACTACTGCACTAGTATCTCAAAATATCTTTTTAAAATTTCATTTTCTTCCCAGTGTCTCCCTTTTATCTCTAGGCTGGCCATTCATTACAAAGGTGATGCTTACATTCAGCGCTCGAGAAAGATGAAGCTTTGGCAGTGTAACAGCCACTTGTTTATTTCCCAACCAGACCCAGCACGGTTCCCATAGAGCCTTCCCTCAGTGCTTTTCCCTTCTTTTCTCTTTCAGGAAATCAATCCCATTTTCATTAACAATGACAGATTGGTCCTCATACCTTTCTTTTTTGTTTTGTTTTGTTTTTTTCCCCCTTTGGCCACTCTGGCGAGCCTGCCAAACACTGCTAATTAGCAGTTGCTTAGATTTGGGCTCTGGTCCTTTGAGATGCCTCCTACAAATGGACTCACAGGGGTGTCTGTGCATGCCGTAGGTGCAGATTCAGCCTTCTGCAATACAGTACAGGGTGCTTGTATAGCTGCACTGTTGCTAAGGCATAGAACCAATAATTCATTTCATATAGGTCATTAAACGTTTCTTAAGTGATCTGAAATTTAAATAATCGCTTGAGCAAGATTTGAACTGTATGATTTTCCCTGTCCTTGAATATCTGATTGTTTCAAAAAATGTGTAATCAGTACTGGAACTTGTTATCCTTAGTTTAGGAATCCACTAGTATCACGTGCCAGGAATTCAAAGGAATTCAGTTTCGTGCCCATGAAATGGATGCAGTCAGAAGGAAGCTTGTGTTATGAAGGCATGTGGAATGACATGTAGGCAAAATTACTTTAGACTTCTTTGAAATATTCATGTGAAGGTGGTACACAGGGCAAAATGAAGGAGAAATAACAATGCAGGGTGATATGCCAACATTTAGTAAGACCAGGGCATGCTTTTTTGAGCTCAGGGAGGCAGAAAACATAAGACTTAAACCAATGTGAGGTGATCGCACCAGTGCAGCGAAATTATTTAAAATGCCAGTATCACTGTTTTAGGGCTATCTGCACTGATGAGTGAGCTTCTAAAAGTACCAGAACTGTCTGAGACCAGCACTTTGCTGGCACCACTGGACAAACTCAAATCCATATTTTATCATAGGCACTCCAGAAGGCCAGAGATCTCCATCAAAGGAGGTCCCACTGCCTCTGTTACGAGATAACCCCTAGGGAATGACCACCTTTGGATCATGCTGCAGCACCTCCTTCTTTAATGAAAACTTTGGCTAAAACTTAGATGCTATTATATTGTAAGGTCATCCATCTTTTCTCATCTCCACGGAGTCAGGAGTGAGGCAAAACCAGAGCTCCTGATAGAAAGGGAAAGAAGCTTGAATATTTTTCAGCTCCATCGGTGACTTTAGTAGTCCGTTACAGATACAGATGGAGGATCTTGACAACAGAATGTAGGTGCTGGTTTTAAGGCCTAAGAAAAGATAGAGAAGTGAAAGATGGGATTCATTCACTTTCATATGTATGCCTGAATGTATCCACGTTTGCGCTGCCCAGCCCACGTGTAGTCAGTGCAGAGAAACTGACAACTGACAACAAAAGTCCCCCGACAACTGGGGACTTTTAAAAGAAGACTTTTATAGAAGTAGATTTTTAAAACAAAGACAAATATCACCAAAGAAGCCAGGTTGGCTATTGCTTATATTTAGGAGGCAAGAAGTGGGATAAATGGGCACTAGTCATAGCAAATCATGGGCATCTGGGTGTTTCCAGTTCAGAGTAGCTTGAGGACCTCACGGTCACTGTGCACTGCTGCACTGTGCCCATACCTGCCCTTCACATGGCACTTTCTTTTGAGGTGTTGCAGAAAAACTGACGCATTGTAAGATGCCAGATTTCCCCTCTGGAGTGCAGATGTTCAGACATGTGGTGAGGCTGCCCTTGGGTTGTGAGACTGTCAACCAAATGATGTTAAATGGAGGCCTGATTAGGCATCCTGTTGCTTCAGCCTGTTTCCACACTATCTGTGACCCAACCACTCATTTTTAGCCTTTTGGTCTCAAAGATGTTTGTTTTCTGACCCATCGCTGTGCTCATAAACATTTCCTTGCACAGTGGCCTAGGTGCAAAGTTGAGAAAGACAGCTAGACTAGAACTTGTAAAAGCTCTTGAGACAACATTTTGCTTCTCCTCGGGATTTTGGGCTTTTTTTTCCCCTTCTGATTTGTGGAATTTCTCAGTGTCTTTTTGGAAAGGATGTTGACGTTAGCCGTACCATGGGATTTACAGTTGGAACACTGGTGTTTTCCTCTCTTTTGACATTCAGACATCAATGAGAGCCACTCACTCTTCTCACCTATTAATATTCACACTTCTTTCTTTCCTATTAATAGTCATACTTGTTTCTACAGTAGAATTCATTAAAAATGTGCATTTTGGAAGCAGTTTTCAAGCTAAAATTTGACAGAACATCTATTACTTTGCTTGCTTCTTTCTCTAGGCAATGAGAGGAGTTTGTGCAGGCCGGATTACAATGCATTAGTTATGTACGCATGCACATATATTTATAAAATGGATTTATGCCATACACTGTATGCATATATTGTATAACTAGTGTTAGTGCTTCCATCTGCAGATCTCAAAGAACTTCGCTGAGCAGTCTAATAATTTTTACCTATTTCTTAGTCATGGGAAAGCCATGGTAGAAAGGGGATGTGGCTTGTTTAAAAGATCAGGTCAGCAAGAAAGGGAATCTATGTCTTTGATTTCCAATACAGTGCGGCATTGGTGGGCAGGGATATCCATCTTCTTACAGGTAACTTCTATTTAAAACAAACACCTCCATTTGGAAATACTAACTCAGTTGTCAACCTTTAAATGAGTAAATTTAAAAATAAAAGAAGTCTGTAAAATGTGAAAAACAGGTCCTGCTAGTACTTAGAGCGAAGCTTGACCAATATAAGTTCAGGTCTATTTGCAGGCCATAGTTTGAAGAAACAGTAATTGGGGTTTAAGACTCCTAGTACCAACCAAAAAAGGCTGTGACATGGGACATTATGACATTGATCCAGGATGAACTCACTCTTCCAGTTCAAATATGTAAAATGCGCCTAATCTGGTGTGTTAACTTTTTACTGGCAGGCTTTGTAAGAGATCAGTTACTGTCTGTCTGCACCACTCTAATTTTATGCTGGACAAGTAGCATCTGTCTTTCTGCAGCCAGCATAAAACTGACATAATCTATGCATCAGGTCCCCCGGTTAATTTGACAGGGAAACAATGGTGTGACCGCATCCGAGCTGAATCAGTTTTGTCCTGCTGTCTAATCAGTGGCACCGAGACCTTGTGCTAATGGTGATGGAAGAGCGGCCCTAGCCCAGTGCCCCGACTCCGCCGCTGTTCCGCATCCAGGTTGCCTTGACCATTCCCAAACGCATTCATTCACTGGGGGCAGGAAAGAGAGCAGGTAACTCTGCTTTCCCACTTTCCCGAAATAGCAGGGGAATACTTGCGGCCGCCCCCTCCCGCTCCCGCAGTTTTCTGGGCTGCATGTCCCTTCCTACTCGCACCCGCACCGCCGCCGCTGCGGCCGTGGCCGCACCAGGCTGAGCAGAACCGAGAGGCGCTGACACGGCGGCGGAGGGGCGGGAGGG
>WEIT01003301.1:13486-72170 GCA_013389985.1 Dryoscopus gambensis | reverse complement strand
CCTGCAGGTGGGCGAGCGCGGATGCGATGCGCGGGCCCCGGAGCGGCTGCGGGCTCCGGGGGTGGGGAGGAGGGGTTCCGCGGGGCCGAGGATCAGCCGGGACCGGGGAGCTTAAGGACGGATTACACGAGATCGCAACCCCCTTGCCCTAAGAAATTTCCCCGGGGCCGCGCTCCGGCTCCTGCCGCCGGCTGCCTCAACTTCTGGGAACAGGCGTTTGCGGCAGCGGAGGGTCCCACGGTCCTACCTGCACCGCATCGCCCAAGGCTTTTTTAGGAAGAGGAAATGAAACCGTAGGATGAGAGCTGGGCCAGCGCAGTGCCTAAGGAGTCGGGATCTCTGTAAACAGCTGTCTGCAGTGCGTGAGGAGAGAGACAATTCCTTTTGAAGTTATTTATAGACCCGCTTTATTCTGCCAGTGAGGGGAATCGCTGCCATTGGGAGGGGGGGTATACAACAGTCTCGAGGTCACCCATCAGTGCAAATTAAACTTCTGCGTCATGCTGAAAGGGTAAAATACTTGATTGGAGGGGTGATTTGGGGTTATCTTTCAAATGTGTTTTTGTAACACTCGAAGTATGAAGTAGCTGGGTGTTACACCTTTCAGCTCTGCTGAACATGACTCCGAAAAATCATCACCCTCCCTGTGTTCATCCTTAAGGGAAGTAACTTGAGACTGATAACGGTGCACGTACATGGGAGCTACGGAAGAGCTGTGTGTGCACACGTATGCAGCACTCACAGCTCTCTGCACTTCATGCTGTTTTCATACAATCTCAGAATGTAACTGACTAGGTTTTGTAAAGAGAAGATAAAGCATCAAACAGATATTCTCCCGAATTTAGAATGTATCTTTTTGTTCTAGAAAAAAAAATACTGCTACATATAATGTGCAGAAATTCTGTTAGAATAAATGACATTTTTATTAGAAACCATGAACATATTCCACAGGAAGGGAAGCCATTTAAAAAACTTAGATTATGTGTCAATATATTCTTTAGAATACTAACTGATGCCCTTTTAGAAGTATTTTTAATAAAATAAAGATTTCATTTTACTTGCAGGTAAATGAGTTATGCTACAGACTTGGTTCAGTGTCCAGAAGAGTTGAGAACATTATATTTTCAATATGAAGAATAAAGCTGTTTTTCAGAAAAACCTATTGATCTCCTTAAACTTGATCTCTGCCTCCCTTCCCCCCTGAGCCTATGGAGAAGGCTCGGGACTTTTGAAACCAGTAATCACAGAGTGAGGGATAGAGATACATAACTTGCCCTGGCATGAAGGCAGTGCTGTCTGAAATGACCAGACAGTAACAGAGGAACAGAATTAAAGGGGGAAAGTGCAATTCAGTTTCTAGGGAAAAAAGAAGAAGACGAAGAAGGAGATAAGCAAAGCTGCAGCTAGCCGTTATCCCACCATAATCATGTACAAAAGAAGACTGATCAGAAGCCAGGATGACACATGGGTGCCCATGGCCACAGATAGAAGAGACAGTGCAAAGAATCAAGATGAAATTATTAAACTAGAGGGATTAGTCAGTGCAATTAATTGAAATCAAAGGTGGGCACAAACTCTTCCTGCTTACTTCCCCTTGAAGTCAGTGGGATTGCATGCTCTGCAGCCCACAATGTCTCCTGTGGGGCCATGCCTTCACGCTGTGCCAGCCACAGCATGGATACTGAGGGGACATCCACAGAGGGAGGAACAGCAGAACTCTTGTAGCTTGCCTGATGCCAGGCAGGAGTGGAGCTTTTCCAGTTCCCAATCCAGACTCAGGGCTCTCAATTCCAGAGCTCTCCTTAGCAGCAGGTGGGGCATTTCCATTCCCTACCTAGGCTGCCAGAGATTTTTTTTCTTGCTTTTAACCTTTATAGCAGAAACCACACTGATTCTTACTGCACATGCACCCTGCAAAGGAGAATTTTCTCTTAGCCTGTCCCGTTGCTGTAATCTGTTTTCTGCTTCTGTGTTAGCACCTCCATTATGACAGTTCCGTCAGCAGGAGTCGGATCTGTTACTGTGAGACACAAGCAAATGGTGCCTCTGACAACACCAGTGAGGCAGAATTCAGGTAGTTCAGGCAAATTGTCCTATAGAGTGTGGATGTGGGACCATAGGGTTCTGTCTGAAAGCTCTTAAGGGGGCAGAGAAGTCCAAAGACACTTTTTTTTTTAATTAAAGCACCCTCCAAAATGCATGGAGGAGGGTTCTTGTGTCCTTACTCCAGCAGGCCCTTCCAAGAACACGCTGCCCAATGGTAGGACATCAAATGCCATGACTGACTTGACTGACTAATGGGAGCTGGGAAGAATTCCCAGTGGGAATCTGTGCTTTGCTCTTACTTCACCGCATTTGCATCCTCTTTGAAGCCATATTGGGTCACAGAAATTAGGCCTCAGGTTTGTACTAAAAATAAGTAGTTTGTCCATTCTCAAGGAATAGTAGGTGCAAGAGGGTGTCCAGGATTGTGTTACAACTGTTGCCTCTCCTTCTGCAGGCCTTCTCTGAACAGATTCAGTTACTGGGGTTGACTTTTGTTGAGGCAAGTCTTCACTTTTTACCAGTTTTACTACTGAATTCTTGTGTTCTGTTGTTACGACCTCATTGTATTTCTTCCTCAGCAAACAGAGCTGCCCATCTTTAACTACTCAGCCATTATTTGGCAGTCTGGGATCTGAAGTCTTCTCCCATCCTTCCTGGCAATCCAGAACTCCAGTGGACTTCAGCAGTCCTTCTCCATATAAATGGCAATACCTCAGCTATACAATAATTTCCATCACTGGAGAGTGAAATGGGAAACTAAGGCCATTATAGGATGTTGAAGTAAAAGCAAATTACAATATATTACATTAAATATTAATACTTGTGTACAGGATATATGCTATCCACCCTGCAATATGAATTGTTTTAGTAACCTCTGATGTTTCTTCTGCTGTGTTCAGAGGTCTTTGCTTTAGCCCAGGATTTTGGTGTTTTGGGCCATGAGGTAAATTTATGTTGCAAAACCACTCTTGTTATCTAAAACTTTATTAATTTTCATAGCGTTCGGAGTTTTTTCAGTCTAAAAATGATGTTTCTCCACCTCAGTCAACTACATCTCAATCTAGTAGAATTTTGGACCTTTGGTAAAACACTATAGTTTTAGGGCCCCTGTTCAGAATGTTACTTTAGCTGATGGGCCCTTTAATCTGCAGTCCATAAAAATTCAGAGACTAAGACTTGTTGCTGTTAGTCATGGGATTGAAGGTAGCTTGTTTTCTGACACATTGTCTTGCTGAGTTGGGAGTTTAATTACCATCATATTTTACGTAAAACATCCTTCAGTGGTTTTATTATATCTGGTCTTACATGTTCACATTGCATTTGCTGTAAGAATAATGTGTGTTGTTAGTTCTATTTCTTTTAATGGAAGTGTAAAATGGCTTCATATTGATCTTTTTGCCTTGCTGTAGCTGTCCCTGCTTTAGCATGGGGGTCCCTTCCAACCTCAGCCATTCCATGATCCTCTGATCAGCTACTGGGCACTGGTGGTCTGTAAAGTTTTTAAAGCAGAGAAATATCAGTCCCTTCTAGTCATGATAAAATGGGGATGGAAGGCAGCTTTGGTGTCCAACTCTGCAAGAGTTAGGCCTGGGAAATCCTATCAGAGATTTCTCTTTAGAATCAAATCGTGAACACAGCAGCTGTTCCTCTCCTTGACTCCCTCTCTGAATAATTTAGGCAATATCTCACTTGACTTCTTGGCTTTTATGTATTTCATTCTATGGAGATAAACTCTTCTGCTGGGTTGCACATGGCACTGGCTCTCTGATTTCCAGGCAGTTTGGTGCTTGCTTTGCTTTAAACCAAATTATCCATGGTAAATGATTGGAAACCAGGCTAGTGGTGAGTAGCCCTGTCCTTGGCTGGTGTTTGTTTTCTTTACCTCACAGAAATGTTGTATCAATGATTATGAAGTGCTTACTCAGTTTACTAATAGGGCTTCCAGAAGTAATTCTTGGTCTGTGTCTGAAAGGGTTTTTTGAGGAGTAGAGCTGAAGATCTCTCTGGCAGCTTCGTTTCTGTTCTGCTCTTCCCTGCACTATTTCAGCGCAGGTGACTCAATCTGCATCTCTCTTCTGAAGTGACGCTGCCCCTCCAGCTCCCCCACTGTTCTCCAAATGCTCTCACCCTCCTGCTCCTTGAATCACTGCTGCCTCTTCCATCTTTGAAGTGTACATGTGGTGGGACTTCTCTGGATCCAAAAAGGCTGGAAGAGGGGGAGACTCCTCCCAAAAAGTATCCCAAATACAGCCCTCTCAAATGTGGATTCTTACACACACCTGTCTACATCACAGGATGCTTAGGAAAGTGTGAAGTGGCTCATAAATCCCACTGAGATGTTCTAAATTCTCCCCAAAGCTGAATGTGTTCCAAATACGGAGCTTGGGAGCTGTGAACTGATGCCATCTCAGTATATCTTTACACCTCCTTCCAGTGACAGATGAGGCGAAACATTTTCGGCATCTCATCCTGATCTCACCACTTTGTCCTTGGTGCCTGTTCATGGTGTGTCACTCGGAAAGGCCGCGCTGCCCTGCACCCAGCTCAGAGATGGGGACACTCGGTTATTACAGGCTGGGGACTGACTGGCTGGGGGTCAGGTCTGTGGCAAAGGATTTGGGAATCCTCGAGGGCAGTGGGCTGAATGTAGGACAGGGGTGTGCCCTGACATTGACAATTCCAACAGCGTCCTGGACCTTTAGTAGCAGAAGCAGAGCTGGTAGATTGAAAGAAGTGATTATCACTTTCAAACTAGCAGTTGTTAAACCACATCTAGAAAACAGCATCCAGTTTGGGTTCCCTTAAGACAAGAAAAACATGGATGAACTGGACTGCATTCAGCAAAGGACCACCAAGATGGTCAAGAGCTGAAGCAATTGCCCTGTGAGGAGAGGCTGAGGGGGCTGAGCTTGTTCAGCTTGAAAAAGAGAAGGCTTTCAGAAAAAGTGAGTGACCCAGCATCAGCCTGTCCATACATACAAAGAGTATTGAGATGACAGAGCCAGGCTTTTTGCAGCAGTGCCCTCTACCTCTAGTTGGAGACCTGTCACTAGTGGTGTCCCCCAGGGGCCGGCACTGGGCCCAGTATTGTTTTAACTTACTCATCAATGACAATGAAGGGGCAGATGCCTCCTCAGCAAGTTCACTGCTGACACAAAGCTGGGAGGGGTGGCCGATACCCCAGAATGCTGTGAGCCCTTCAGAAGGACCTCGACAGAGATGGGAAAGATGGGCACAGAAGAACCTTCTGAAATTCAGAAAAGGCAAGTGAAGGATCAAGTACCTGGGGAGGAATAACCTCACACACCTGTCTGGGTGCTGACCTGCTGGGAAGCAGCTCCGTGGACAAGGACCTGGGGGTCCTGCTGGACAACAAGCTGTCCATGAGCCAAGAAAGTGTCCTTATGGCCAAGAAAACCAATGGTATCCCGGGGTGCACTGGGAAGAGCATTGCCAGCAGGTTGAGGGATGTGATCCTGCCCCTCTACTCATCCCTGGTGAGGCACATCTGGAGTGCTGTGTCCAGTCCTGGGCTCCTCAGGACAAGAGAGACACAGAGCTCCTGGAGCAGGTCCCATGGAGGGTGACAAAGATGAAGGGACAGGAGCATCTCTCTTACAAAGACAGGCTGAGGGAGCTGGGTCTGTTCAGCCTTGAAAAGAGACAAATGAGAGGGGACCTCATTAATGTCTGTCAGTGTCTGAAGGGAGGATGTCAGGAGGCTGGATTAGGCTCTTCCTGGTGGTGCTGAGCAATAGAACAGGAGGCAATGGGCAGAAATTGTTGCATAGCAAGGTCCACCTTAACATGAGGAAGAACTTCCCTATTGTGTGGGTGATGGAGCACTGAAAGAGGTTGCCCAGAATGGTTGTGGAATCTCCTTCCCTGGAGCAAGGGAGGTTGGACTAGCTGACCTCCAGCGGCCCCTGCCAACTGCAGCTATTCTGTGATTCTGTGAAGGGTGGGAAGACAAGAGATAACTGACATAAATTGAAACTAGGGAGGTTTAGACTGAATTTAAGATCTGTCTCCCTGTGAATACAGGCAGTCCCACAGGTTGCCCAGAGAGGTTATGCAGTCTCTTCCCATGGAACTTTTCAAGCCCCAACTGGATACGGGCCTCAGGAACCTGGTCTGAGTGCAGAGCTGATCCTGCTGTGAGAGGAGGTTGCAGTAAGGGAGAAAGGGGGCAGGCAGCAAGGGTCCTTGGGCAGTGCAAAGTCTCTCAAGGGTGCTCACTGTGCACAGCTGAATTCCAGTGGCAGGTTGCTGTGAGTTACCCTATACACAGTAGTGTGCTGCCTGGAAACAGTGACTGTCAGCAGGCCCACAGCCTCACTTCATGCTTGAATTTCATTTTCTCTTGCTTGTCATTAAGTCTGCAGTGACCTGGGGTTACTAAAGGCGGAGTTTGATGTGCTCATCTCTCAGCAAGACAATCCTACATCCCCCTCTGCCATTCCTGCCCCTGTTCTGACTCTCAGCTGTGCGACTGTTCATACTGTCACAGCAGGGTAGAAAACTAACCTCAGTTAAAAATAACTGAGGAGGGGTTGTTGCTGTCTGTAACCCAGATTGGTTTCATCATCTGATTCAGAATACCTCCCAGTGAACTGTTTTGCCTTTGCCTAAAAGTCAGCACGAGGAGAGGAATGAATGCAGAGGGAAGAGGGGGACGGGATGAACTGCTGAAGCGGGTACTGATGTTAAGAGAGATGCTCATCAAATTACATCAGGATTGCTTCCTCCAAGAGGAAATGAATCCAGTGCATTAGCCTACAGAAAACATAAGCAGCTGGAATCATGTTAGGGGAAATTATGACTATTGTTGAAGCTTTGGCAGCATGCAAAGAAAAGTGTAGATGAACCTTTTGGGTTTTTTTCCAGGGACCTGTATTCCCACTTGCTCTCAGTAATCGTGTTGTATCCTTAGGAGCCAGTACAGATCAACATGCAATATTAGTCCTCCTGTAACAGCCAGCCCTTTGGCAGGGATGGTCGACTTTCAACACTGGGGGCTCACATATTCACAAAATAAATCTAAACAGACTTCAGTTTGTTTCCTCCCAATAGTTAAAATTATTTTCTTCATTTTACTTTTTCATCGGATAAATCCCTTTCTAATCTGAGCGATTCTGATTGAATCAGTCATCTGGGTTGAACTCCTCAGAGATAAATGGAAGTTACAACTGGATTTTCTGTCATGGAAAAGTAAATTTTCCATAGATTGGATTAGTACCAAATCTAATACGACTGATTGAGGTGTTACTGGGTGAGCCAGGCATTATTATTGTGAACTACTTCCTGTGTAAGGCTTATGAATGTAAAATTAGGGGTCACGGGAGAGATTTTAATCTCAGGGTCCACATCTGTTTGGAAGTAGGCCTTTTGTGGTACATTACAAAAGAAATAATTTGCTACCATTTTTTCACCTTCCTTTAGGTGAATACTTTTCCTTCCCTTCTGTGTTGCCTAGTGGATTTTCTTTCTCAGGGCGTGCATGTGTGCAGTCTGTGTGCACATCAGCATTCAGGGTGAACACCTGGTTTTATTGAAAGTGCAAGAGGGGCAAAACAATGGTGGAGAAAATAACATTTGGCATAAAACAGTAAATTGTGAACATTCATCACAGTAAAATGAGGAGCACTCTCAAAGTCAGATAGAATAAATTTGCACCTGGGCAACTTTTATATACGTTACGCAATTGGCAGCTGGAAGAAAATACATGCAAGATTTTGTGGTTTTTGGCTGTGTTGAGGGCTTCTAGAAGAAGAGCTTTCTTCTTGAGATTGAATGTGTTTTTTCTTCAGTACCTTGTTCTCTCTTATGTTTCTGCATCAGTGTTTTCTCCATATGGACAACGGGAGTAAAATCCAAATCACTGCTTGCTCTGGCTTCCCTCACGTCTCTGCTACATTGTAGGGCTTTGCCTCTCTTATGCATTTCCCTTCCATCTTTGTCTGATAGCTGAGGGGGTAATGTTTAATTCAGTACAATTCTGTACTGAACTTTTTGTTTTGGGAAGGGATGGTTTTAATTTATAATGGTAGGGACTGAAAAGCATACATTCAATTCTGCTGAACTGTCTTACATTTGTTGTGTGACTTTCACAACCCTCTTCTTTCCTTATTTCCTTAAGAACTCAACAACACTCATTTTATGTGGGAGGAGAGAGAGTATTTTCCTAATTTAGAGGAATTGATACAGCATGCAGAGACATGAATGTGCCCTTTGTCCCTTTATCACTTGCATCACTCANCAGATGGAAGTCGCTGGGACTAGTCAGAAGGTGAAAAATGTGCCTGAGCAAGGGCAGGTGCTTAAAGCTGAACTAGGCAGGTAGAAATTAACCTAGGTTGCAGATCAGTGTTTTATTGGGGTCTCTACTTCTCTGCAGAGGGTAGTATTAAAAATAATTTTGAGATTATAATATTTATGTTTCTGAATTTCTTTCACTATCGAAGTTTAATTAATTTCGTAGTTAAAAGAAGAAGCAGGCCACTGTCCTAAATCTATGGTTTTGGGACAGACCTATGAGACAGCAAAAGGCTTTCACTAAGACTGAAATGCATCCAATCCCATTTTCTTCATCTCTCTTGGGGTTCCCCCCTCTCTGTCTGCAGCCTCATTCTCATTCTTGTACAGTGTTTGTCTCCTGTTCATGATGGTTTATGTACTTACAATTTTTTTTTCAGTCTTTGCCCTATATCTTACTCAGTGTTCATTTGCTGTTCTCTAAGATGTGGAACTGAATTTTTTGTATTAAAGAGCCTTTTTGTCGTTGTGTGAGTGTACAAAATCTGGCCATTTTTGGCAGACTAGACCTTCCATACTATGCTCAGATATTGTAAGGACATTCCTAGAAATACTTCGAAATGTTGTTTTAGCATGGACTGAAAATGAAACAACCAAGGATTTGTCCGCTCTGCTTTGTAGCAGCCTCACCACTGAAATCATCCTTGGAAAGATCACTTTTTGGGCAGCTTTAAAATCGGGTTGGCTGTGTGGATTCGTAGGAAGAAGACACCTTTCCATAAGGCTTTAGGAAACTCAGCACCCTTTTAAAAAAAAGGTTATTCTCCCTTAAAAACAAACAAACAAACAAACAAACAAACAAACAAACAAACAAACAAACAAACAAACAGTATGGTTTCTGGAGTTATTTATTAAAGCCCAGGCAAGACAACTGGTGCCCAGTGAGCTTATATAATACACTCAGTCCTTTTGATCAGCACTGGGAATGGGGCCCATTATCCACTTGGTCCTGCCATACCTTTCTCATCACCCTTGCTCCCCTGAATCACACCGAACTCACCTCTGCACTGTCTTCAACCCATCTACACAGCACGTAGCTCTCCAGCAGTGATAGAGACAGCACTGTGCTCAGCCAAGAAGCACGTAAGACATCCTCAGTTACCAGAGTTACTCACCTTTCCCCTCAGTCTGTCACCTCCGGGGACATTCCAGCTAAATTACATAAACTTCATCTTCCCTTCCTGGTGCTTTGTGTTTTTTTGGTCTGTGTTCGTTTGTTTTGAATCCTGTGATCTCTCAGAGCTCGCAGGTGATGCTCAGGTAGCAGGGGCAATGCTGTGCATTTGATAAACACTCTGAGAAGTCTGTCAGCACCAAACAGGCTTTCCTCGGATGCCTTAGTCACTCTGGATGGATTTAATTAGTGTACTGAGGATGTACTGTTTGTCGTCACTGGCTAATGGCGAATTCCCACGGAGGGAAGCTGGAAGCTGCTACCAGCTGCAGTTTTAACTTCTGTTTTGGATACTTAGAGGGGGAAACCCAGCTCCTAGTAGTTGTAAAGCTCAGATAGGAAGACAGAAAAGCAAGCTTTTAAGGATAAAGATAGGAATTTGGGTCAGGCAAAGGGAACAGGTGGCTTGGTGAAATAATTAATTTATAAAAGCTTGGCTGTTGGCCAAACATGAACACAGCATGATTTGGATTTTGTCTTCTCAGGACTGGAGTATTGTCTACTCACACCCACAAGGCACGGTGCAGGATGCCAAACTGCACTGAATCCTGGCCCTGCCCAGAAAGATAGAAGTCTCAACCTTTTGGCATTTGTGCATTAAGAGAACTGGAACTTCTGGTCTGGAGGCAGATGGAGAGTTCACAATTGGGTTAAAGCGTCTGTGTAGTCATAGCCTCTGGTTCTCAGTTTGATGGCTGAGCCAAGATACTTAACAACTGTATTGTCCAGCTTGGATCTATGATTCCTTTTATTAAAAATGTGCTCTCAGTAGCTTGTAGTTCCTTTAAGAAATAGTATTAATGAAGACAAGCTTGTGGGGCTTTTTTTGTAGGTGAGTAGGAAAAGTTTTTCTCATACCCCGAATACCTTGTAGAGTTTTTGTGAAGCATTAAAAGGTTGCACAGTCCTGGATAATTCCAGATGACTGCACAGCAACGACAAACATGGAGAACTCACCTGAGTTTAGCTGAGGGCAACATTTGCATTGTCCTTTCTTTCTTTGATAATTGCTTTTAATTCTCACCTACAAACAGTTAGGAAACATTTAAGCATCCCATGTGAAGAATGCTCTCTCTAACAAAATATCCTTTATTAAGGGGTATAGGGTCATTTATAGCAGGTATGACTTGAAGACCAATGCTGAAGTCCTGCTTCCACAGGTAAGTCAAAGATAAAAGGAGGCAGTGATTTATTGTTGTATCTCTGCCTACCACCCACTGTCAAACAACACGGTCATCAAGATGCAAGTGATCAAATGTGTTATAAACTTAGAATTCAGATTTCTTCCCACCAAAGTAGGAAAAATTGGCATAATTGTAATTATTGTGTCTCAAGCATGTGATCTTGTTCTTGCAGTTTAATGAGTTGTCATAACTCTGCTGAGCTTCTGTGACTGCTCATGTGCATGCACTTGACCAGCCTCAAATGTGTAAGAGCAAGGTGAAAAAAACCCCACAACCAAACACAGAACACAGCAGAAATCTGAAGGAAAGAGTTTTCAGCTGACATGGGTCTTCCATCTGCAGTAAGCTAAAAATGTGCACTAGATCAATTACTAATCCATAAAATCTCAGTCATAAATCTGGGCCCTTGGTAACAAATTTTGAAGTAAATTGTAAGGATATAGCACCAAGGACTCCTCTGTGAAATACAGTGTGTGATATATTACGTTAGAGAAGAGAAACAGAATTTAGATGGAATATAATTGTCTGTGTATACCAATAAGGGAGATGGAGTCTCATGGCATTGTTAGGAGTACATTACTTTGGGCATTAGGCAATTCCATTTCTTGGGCATTAGGTAAGCTTTTCATTTCTCTGCCAGATAAGGGCTGATGGTTGCCATCTGTTAATAACAAAACTTTTACTTAAGATGCTGTAAGCTCAGCTGTGTAAAAATAGTAGCAAATCTAGAACAACACATTTAAGGGACAACATCATTGTTTCCAAATGTGCTGAATTTAACGTTACAGCGATGCTGTAGATTCTTAGATGCTTTCTATTCCCCAAATAAAATCCATATTAAAGTAATAGAACTTAATTATCAAATTTAGATACCTGGAAATTTGTCCCCAAAGTCTGTATTTTATTTATATTGGAAAACCTTGGGTTTGCTTTATTAAACAGGCTGAGCAACTTTGCATTGAAACCTATATTACTTCTTTTTGGCCACATACTTTGAAATTACAGATCACATACCTGAGTGATTGTTGTGATACACACACAGGCTCCTGGCTTTAAATATTTTTGCTGTAGTTATTGAATACTGCATCATGATTTGTATTTTAAAGTATTTTCTCTCTACTTGCTTGCAGAGAGATACTTATTCAAGAATAGAAAATGCAGTGATACCTTGATTATAGTTTTAGTGCTTGTGCTTGAAAAGTACTTTACTGACTGTTCCCTGGGCTGATGTTAGAGACACTCAGAGTCATGCCTGTGTTTTTATGGTTGTTGAATTTGCTTTTGTAGCACATTAGACTGATGGGAAGACACTTAAACCTAAAATGAGCCTTGTTTGGATATGAAGAACCCTTTCCCTGGGTATAACAGGAAGAGTTGCAGGTGAAGACCATGCTGTGCTCGCTTTTTATTCTATAAAGGTCTCTCATTTGCAAGACGCTTCTTGAAATGTGGCCCCTGGTTTCTTAACCAGTGAGAGCTTGAGTTAGGCACCCCCAGCTGGTGCTGGGCTGGGTGCCGACAGGTGCTGCTTTGTTGCCATTATTCAAGGATGTGCTTGTTAAATATTCCAGTCTGAGGAAGTGGGTTTGGGAAAGGGGGTCCTGAATTCTGCCCGAAAACCCTGTAGCAGAGATTCTTCTCCTGCCATCAGTTGTTTTTGTAGCAGAAAGTAATCTACTCCTTGAAAAGGCATCCAAAATCTGATAAGCAACATTTTTAGGAGCCTGCAGTCCAATGGTTTGTGCTGTCTGTGGAGAAAGGAATCGCAGCTTTGCAAGTGCCAGTGTAATGAATAGTCAAGCACTTACCAGAGCACTGGCACTGGATGGATGCAGGGAAAAGCCAGAGGGAGTGAGTCAGCATGACCTTGGCTGCTGCCAGAGGGATGGGTATCACATCCAGCCTCCAGGGGCACTGACACTGGTTGGGGTCTTTAGTGGAAAGAGACTCTGGTGAAATAAAATCCACTGGAATAATTAACCACTACTTGTGTGTGTCTGAAAGGTGTCAGTTGTATACAGAATCATGGAAACGTCAACTTAAAGGTGGTTGTAGTTATTAAAAGGTAGTTTTGTTAGTAAGCAGGTCTAGTTATTTGTTATCCTGTGACAACACAGACTGCGCTCCGGGAAAGCGGAAACAGCCTGAAAATTCAGAATGCTGCTTGTTCCGTGAGCTGCAGTTTGGCACACTGAGTCTCAGCAGGGTGGGGTAAATTGTTATTTATTGCATGCCAGTAACACCTGGGGATTCTGCGATGCCTGCCTGGCACAATGAGTTGCAGGCATATAAATAGAAGATTAGAGATTTTACTGCAGAAATTGGACTTCGTTGGGGATTTGCTGTTAAGGAATAATAAGGGTAATTTAGGTAAGTAATAGAGGTCCAGAAGCTGTGGCAGGATAGACTGTTCAGCCATAATTTCAGAGGAAATCTGTGGCTAAATCCCAAGGAAAACATGGATTTTTCTCAGATTTACTCCAATCATTTATCTTCCAAATCCTTCCATTTAAAAAAGCTGGTCAACCAGAAAGCCAAAGCAATCAACTGCCCTGTGCTCACTGACCAGGATGTGCACTGGCAGTGTCTCCCACTGGTGCCAGAGTGACCAATAAGGCCATTTAGGAATGGTGTTGTGGTAGTTTTGCAACTTTATCACAATCAAAACTAAAGGAAAAACAAGGATGAAAAACTCAGATAAAACTCTTTGGTTTCTCGGTTCATCGTTTGGCAGTGTTTCTGTGGCAAAAGCCCTTGTCATTGGAGACCGTCAGCAGCTCATCAGAGCATCCTGTCCCCTTGGGCTGTACCTCCCTCTGTGGTCCCCCTCCCACATACTCTGTTGATCCAGAGCACTTGGAAGGTACCTGGGATCCCGGAGTACATCCCCCTCTCCCACCCTGAGCTGCCCTTTCTGCTTTGCTCTTTCCCCCTTTGGAAGCTGACTGCGCCTGGCTGCCATCCCACTATTTGTAACAGCCTTCCTACTCCTTCCCACTTATCTCTTCCTGAACCACAGCTCCTCTCTGCTGGGACTGAGGTTTTCACATCAGCATTTACTAATCCCTGCAGCTGGTTGAAATGCTTAATTTTTCCTTTGCTCTTTCCATAAATCTAGTTGTTCATTGCTGGTGGGGGAAACCAAATTCCAGCCACTCCCTGCAAGGAATGCATCTCGCCTCTCCCTGCCTGCTGTCTCTGGGTAGCCTCACCCCACAAAGTACCCCTTGTTCCTATTGCTGCATGGGGAAAAGTTAAATGACAGGCTTTACTGTAGTGAGATCCAGCGTGTGGGATGACCTTTACAATGGGAATACGTGGGAAATCTTCATTTAAATCTGTGAGGCCTGACTTTTGCAGTTCTTTGGGAATGCAGGCCAGCTAAAATCTCATGAGGTGTGTTGAGCACCACATGAGGCTTCTTGCAGAGCTGGCAGTGTTTAACGTGGAGCTTGGACCAGGAGTTTGTAGAGGGTGAGCTCTGTGGGGCAAGGCCTGCCCTTGCCCTCCTGTTTGTACTGAAGGAACACAGTGAGCCTCTATTCTTGGCTGGGACAATTAGGTTCTATGGCAATATGAGTAATTAATAATAAAATGGGGCCTCTTCTGTGGATGGGCTGTTAGAAATAATTTCCTTCTGCCAGTTGCTTCTCTAGAATGTGGTTTTGAACTTTGAGATCCTGAAAGAGATAATCGAAACACAAGCAGCTGTCACAAACCTTTAGCTCTGTTTGTGTAGGCAGTGATGGAAAATCCCAAAACTAAATTGTTGGATGGTTCACTGGTTTGTGCATCTTTTGTTGCAACATCAAGCTCTTATGCAATGGACCCCTGTTTGATTAAAGACTCTTGTCACTAAAAGTGGGTTTCAACTGTCCAGATTTTTAATAAGGCAAAAAGAAGCAAAGCAGACTACTGATCTCCTGCTTGCTCTTCACCCAATTCATGTATGGCATACACAGAATCAGCTGTGCTGGATCAGGGTGATCCAGCTGCTGCAGCTGCAAGAAGTAGGCTCTTGTTTCCAGGTGTGGTGTATGAGATGGTGGTGGATCTGAACCCTTCGCCCCTGTGCCAGCTGGGGCCAAGAGGTGGGATAAAGCATTTGATTGCTTTGTCACATCACAGTCCTTCAGCAGCTGTTCCTCGTCCCCTTGACAGGAGGGATGGCATCTGGCCATGGAGATGGGCTTCTGAGTGGTGGGAGCACAGTGCAAGGAACAGTGTGGCATGGGTCCTCTTGTCCACATGGCTCATCAAAATCTGAAGGCTCCTCCTGTCCATCTTCTTCCCCAGATGTCAAGGAAGCTGAACTGTAGAGACCTTCAGAGACTTCTTTCACAAATCTCTTTTGATCCTTTGCCAGATGTCTGCCAAAAAAGACAGTAATGACTCTGAAATTTAAATTTAGGTATCCAAGGGGTACGTTATTCCTCCAAATTTTTTACTAAGACTAATAAGAACTTTCTTCCTTCAATGAGCACAAACCTGACATTTTCAGGAAGCTGACAGCACCATCACCATGACGGTGAAGATGACTGACTGAGAATGTCACATCGTGATTCAGGGGTTTAGAGTAGTGGGCTCCCAGTAAGTAATGCAAGAATGCAACTATCCTTGGTAGGTTGTATCTAATGAGGAAGATGTTCGTCCCTGAATTGTTTTTTTCAATCCATGTTCTATTTCTACTCTGGTAACCATAGTAATTACACTAGAATTCTGTGTTTTAACATATTCATGCCCAAAATCTCTTCTGGTGGCCAGTTTATTTTTGTAAAGATCATGTCGTGGCCTGCAGCCAAAAGCCCTGGTGCTAATACAGAATGCAAGTTATGCAGAGCCAGTTACGGTGAATATTTTTTCAGGTTTTTTTTAATAAAAATATTGGACTCCATGACAGCACTGTTTTGAGTTATGATCTGAATTCTCTGCTGCAGTACCTCTCCTGAAATCAACAGAATTATGCTGGCAAAGAACTTGGTTCTTCATAGTGTCAAGTCACACAGCTCTGACAGTGACTTCATTAAGGCATTCCCAGAACTGTAAGGTGTTTTGATGGGAGGACTTGGCAGCAGACTGGAAGCACTGGTGACTCAGTGCACAGTGCTCTGCCTTCTGAGTCAAAAATGACCTGGTGTCCTGGCAGTGCGGTTTGCAGTTTGGTTTTCGAGTTGTTTTTATGAGACATAAACTCCTCTGTTTTCATGAAATTATTGCATATTACTTTTTGAAAATGAAAATTAATATTCTTGCTGTTTTTTGGGGGGGTAAATTTATTATCAAGATAGCTGCTGTTGGCTGCGTGTTTTTACAGAGTTGGTAGGAGAGATTAATCACCTTTGTAATCTATATCCTTCAGTCAGATTTGGTCAGAATTTGCCATCAAGATGTTTCAAGTTACTCCATAGGAAACAGGGTAAGAGTTGCTCCTTGTTTGCCTTGGATAGTTAGGCCTAAACTGGTGCTTCTGAACTTGGCTCACCTTCCATACTGAAATGCAGATGTCCTCCAGAAATCCTTTTCTGTTCAGCTACGGTGTGAGTCTGAGTGTAAGTAAAGGGTTCTTAAAAGTGGCTTCAAAACTCACTGAATCTGTGGAGGATCTTTGCTTCTCTGTTTGAATTCCCTCATCACATCCATAAAGGTGAAATAAAGGAATGTAGAACAAGAGGTCAGATTTATAAAAGGAGCATCTCACCAGACAAGGCTGCACATTGGATTGTCCCCAGCAGAATTAACCTTTAATACCTGTGGAAGACCTCCTGAACTAGCTGGAACTGGGATGCTGGTGTTAGATGAACACAGTAAATTTGTTGATTTTGTTTTTATGAACTTATTGCCACAGGTTTGTTTAACCATATCTTTGATGGAGAGTGCTGGGCGTGTTCTCTTCCCTCTTTGTGCAGTAATAAATGTAATCTAAATATGAAACTTGGTAAGGCCTCTTACCCTGCAGGAACAAACAGCATTAAGAGGGCAGATAGATACTCATGGAACAACAGGATCCCTAAAATGTTCATCCTTCCCCCTGAGATACACAGGGCGGGATCTGCCATGGCTGTAAATCGAGTTGTTCTGTGAGGGCTGTGAACCACAACTACCAGGAGAGAAAATGGACAGTGTTGGTTCACCTTCCCTCAACAAACAACAGTAAATAAACAGCAACTCCCCTGTCCCCTCTGTCTCTATTTACACTGATTTATGGAAGTATATAAATGTGAGCAGGAACTGGAATGAGATGGCATCTCAAACAAATGTAAAAATCTTACTCTTTGCAGTAATCACTGTTCTATTTGTGGTCACAATAACTTTGACCGTAATTTAGAAGTTAAACTTGCATCTGTAACTGACTGAAATGAAACAGTTTCTAAATTAAGCTTAAAACAATTTAAAATAAATTGTGTTATTTCCTTTCAATTCCAATGGAAGCCTTTTTTATTTCCCAGGCTGTATCAATTTTGTCTACATATCTATGTCATTCAGAGTAGGTGGGTTTTTTCTACCTTCTTTGTATTAGCAGTACAAAGTCGTTTGAAAAAATATGGGGTCAGGAAAAGGTTGCAGTAGGTATTCATTTCAAGTTAAAATATTATTTGTATCTTCTGCAGTAGTTTTTGTTTGTTTGGTTGTTTTGTTTTGGCCATAATAATGTAACACATTTTCAAAATATTTCTCCTGTCTTTAAATATTTTTAGAGACTTGTGAATGAAAGTGAACTGCATTGAAAGACTATTTTCTATGACAGTCCCCATAAGATGTGCAGGTATTCATGCTCTGTAATGGATGCAACAGAGGACAAGAAAGCAGCAAAAAAATAGCTGTAATTTACAGGTGGTAAATTGTGCTGCCTCTGTCAGCATCAAAAAAAAGCTGGTTTGTTTTGTATCTGCTAAAGTTCTTGTCCAGAACAATCTAATCAGTTACAGGCTTAGTAATATTGACATTTTAGTGAAGCACTGCTCTGTAAATATTGCATTTTTGCATCATGCTGCATACCTGTAGTAATTACCATGGCTTAAAGAAGCCTGGTTCATAATTTATGAAAGACACAGATGTTCCCACAAGTCCTGAGTGATAATATCTTTGATTAGAGCTACACACAGGCATGAAGAAGCTCATTTGGAATTCACAGGGATTCAGTACTGAGTAAGGTGACAGTTTTAGTGCCAAACCTGCCATGAGACAGGGGAATTTGTGTTGTATGAAATCTAGTGGTGGCTTCTGCTGCATTGCTGGATGCCGTACTGGAGGTGAAGCCATTTGTGTGCTGCTAGGCCTGGATCCCCCACCTTCTGCATGCAGGAATAACTAGAGAGACGTTGAATTTTGACAGCATTTTTTCCAGGGAGAGCACCTCAGGATAAGAGGCTGGTTTGGAGTGTTTGAAGAAAACCAGGCTGACCCAGTTTTTCTGCATATTTGGCGTTTACAGGAATGAATTTACAGCAATTCAGAGACTCCAGGTAGTCTCACTCTCCCTGCACCATGAGAGCACAGGAATAATTAAGCCTGCAGTCATACACATTATTCCTGTTGTTTTACCAAAATAACATATTACTGCCTTTACTTACTGACTCTTACCTATGGAAGTCTTCCTCATTGCCCACTGCTGATTGCTCTTTAATGTAGTTCTGGAAAAAGCATGTGAAAAGGGACATCTCCAGTCCTTAGCTACAAATTTTTAGTAATATTGTGTGGAAAGGAGAGAGGTAGGGGATTTTTTTTTTTTTTTTTGGTGCATGGCTTAGCAACAGGATCAGCTGCAAAATAAAATAGACTATAAAGGAGAAGGGAAAGGAGGTAGGTCTCGAGGGGCAGAGATGTCCTGTGGTTACAACAGAGAAGTCATGGGGATTCTGATTAAAAAGCTACAGACTGATCCTAAGTAATATTCAAGGAACTATTTCCCTGCCTTAGTTTTCACACCAGAGTTGGTAACTGCTGCTTTGATCTGTGTGTTTTCAGTGCTATGCAAAGTACAGAGCAGCTGGGTTTGAAAGCTTCAGGCAGTCTGTCTGCTTCAGCTGTGTGTCCCTGAAGGCTAGGCCAGCTCAATAAGGGCCAGCTGACAGGACAGGAGCTGTGATTAAGCTTTGGCTCAGGGTCTGCTATGCTTATTCTGAAGGTTTTTGATGCTTCAGGGAGGTTGAAACAAATAAATAAACAATCTTGCCGTGTTTGCAGTAAAGAAGTGAGATAGACTCTCTCCCCAGCTGCCTGCTCTGCTCCTCTGCGTGACTTCACCCTGCCCGTGCTCAAGTGATGCGGCCATGGCAGGGAGCAGCACTCCTGAGCACTGGCTCTTGCTGCAGGTGAAAATGGGTTCACACGAATGCAGGGGGCTATAAATATTGCTGTCTGAGGGGGGAGGGCTCGTGGGGCTTTTGAGAAGGGTCTGCTGTTTAACTCTGCCTGTCCTATGAAGGCCCATTTCCCTGCTGGAGAAGAAGGGAGCACACCCAGGGAGAATGGTGGGTCTGGCCTTTGCTTGCAGATGGGAGAGTGCCAGAGCAGTGGGGGTTTAGCTGTGTTGGGATATCCGGGGGGGGTCTCTTTAGGGCTATGGGCCCTGCTTACCTTGGGAGAAAACTTTGTATTTTTATCAGTGTATATTTACCTGGCTTTGTGCTGTTTGCCATGCGGTCAGAAATACTGGCTGTGGGAGCTGCCTAGTCATGCACAGCCCTTCTCTCTGCTGTGCTGTGTGTCTGTCTTGACTTTATAAAATGTGCTGCTTCTGCTGGTGCCTCCTGAAAGACATCAGAATATTCTCAGCCCTGGTTGGGTAAGTAAGGTCTTAAATAATGCTGCTTCTTCTGTTCTACAGCTTTAGTAGCTCAGCTGTGGAAATATATCTTGGGCTGGTAACTGAGCTTCTGGAATCCTTTTTTTCTGAGGCTGTGTGGGAAGGGGTGAACTCTGTGACTTTCTTATCTGTTGGCAAGTAGTTGGGAATGGTATTTAGAGAAGTCTTTTTTTTTTCCTTGTTAGCTCTCCCATAAAGTTCTAAGCATAGAATCCTAACATGTCAGAATTTTTATCTCTTTTTCTGAGGGAAAGAAAGGCAGCAGTGGAAGAGAAGACTTGGTAATTTCAGCACAAAATGATGCTGTTATTTTGACTGCAGTCTGAGTTGATCCCCTGGGCTAACCAAGTATTAGATATGTGATAGAATTGAAAGAGAGATTGACTTTCCTGCTTGTTAGCTGACAATTTAGTGATGTTTCTGTGTCAGGCAATGCACAAATGTGAACATTCGTAGCCTGCTCTACAAGGGTGAGTGTATGAAGCTAATTATTTTGATGGCATTTCCTTTCCCTACCGCATTCTTCCTCCCAAATCTGATAAATGAGGCTTCTGTTTTCTGTAAGGTGCTGGATGAGTTGGTCAAAGGACTTGAATTCAGTGTTGAGGGTTTTGTTTTGTGTACCTCCCCTCGGCTGAAGAAGTTGCTTGGTGCAGCTTTCAGTTCATCAAGGACAGTCTTCAAAGATACTTTAACTGGTAGTTTGGGATGCAAAGTTTGTTACAGACATAAAGTAGCCTGGTTTTTGGGCCTCAGCTTTTTATGTTCTGTTCCATTTGTTTCTGCCTACATGTATATATTAAATGTGTAAAGTGTGCCTTAAGGATAGCACAGGCTGTTAAGTTTATGAAGGTTTCTGTGAAAGAAAACAGGGTTGAATGCTTACAAATATTTCGGGTTATTGCCCAGCAGCAAATCTCTGTGCTACTGGCTCTGATTAAATGGAAAATATGCTGAAAGGAATGATTTTCTGCAGTCACGTTAACACATATTTTTTTATTAAAAAAATCATGATAAGACAGGGCATTCCTAGTAGAAATTATACAGCCAGGTTATGGTTTTGTTTTGTTTTCCATGAATTAGACCTATGTTTTAGAAGAGTCTATAGTGAAGCTTGAAATTCTAGTCTTGTCCTTACTACTTGCCTGGATAGATCAAACAACACATTTAAGGGACAACATAATTAGGGGATTACATTATGGAAACCTAAAATGCAACTGTTGTTCCAAATTATTGTTTAGGTTTAAATGTCAGGGGGCACTATGAAGGCCACTAATACTGGAGGTATGAATTAAGTGTGAATTCATGCTGGTTTAATTTCGATTGTAGAAGGTGTTTCTGAACACCAGCTAGCAGGTAATTTTTTCTAATCTCTGGCTTGACAGTATTTCAGCATTGTTTACTGCATTGTCTGAATTTTCTTCTGCCTCTCAAAAGATGAGAGGAGAGTTTGGCTGCTCAGCGTCAGCTTATCATCTTGTCATTCTTTTCAAGCTACAAATGTATTTTCAAGGAGTTGAAGAAAAGTATGGATTTTGTGTGTATGACATTGTCTGGTGTTTTTTTTCCTCCTCCTTTTTTTTCCTTAATTGTAGCTGTATCCCAAAGCTTAGGGACTGGAATTAAAGAGCCCTCCCTGCATGGGTGCAGAAATGTGCCCTCAAAATCAGGGAACTGTTAACAGAACTGGGCTTAATGGATAACTGTAGTTTTCATGTTTCAAACCTTACTTCATTTAACTTCCTCTGACCAAAGAGAGACATTTAGGATGCTCTTTTTCAAACCTGTAACACCCTGTATCTCTCCTTTGAAATGATCTTGAAGGATCACATAAGACATGCTTCTTGCATAGTTTTAAATCACAAATAATTGCTGATGCATGTGCATTATCTGTCCCGTCTTCCTGCTGTGTCACTTTAGTCTCTCTAATTTCTTGTTCTTTAGTGGCTTTATCCTCTTTTTCCAATTACTAGGACCTTCTCTCTCAAGTGTCTGGAGTAAATCTCTGGAAAACTGCATCATGCACAGCTGTTTAGATTTTCCAAAATACTTCTTTGGCTTGTATTCGGAGACTATTTAAGTGCCAAGTAAATTAATGGGATTGTTTTGGAAGAGGAAAGATTTCTTCACTAGCTATTTTTACATATGTAAAGGGGTATTTAAATTTTTTCAAATGTTTGTCTTCACAAGCTCTTACTGAAATGAGTAACAAATTCATGCTTTTGTCTTTAATAGTGTTACATCCTGTCATGAAAGCTTCTATTCGTCTTGCTCGTCCTCCTCCACCCAGATGTTAAGTGAGTAGCTTTTGGGGCTGGCCCCTTACCTGATGGAGGTAGAGGGATGGACAGACAGTGGGACTGCAAGAGGTCACTTCTGGAAGTGCTTCTGCTGTGAGGAGCAACTGACTTGCTTAGGGTGGGCAGCAAACTTGTAGGTGACTTGATGCAGGGGAAGGTAAATCCCATGTGAAGTACTTCCAGCTGTACCATGCAGATTTGCTCTTGGCTGGATGAGCAAATTCATGGAGTGCAAGGGTTAAAAAGTGCTTAGGGTGTGTGTAGTGTGACCTTGGGAGTAAGAGCTGGAGTATAACTCTCCTTTAGCTTTGTGCTGAACCCTGTGGTTTGCATTTGTCTGGGCATCTTCTGAAAAGGCAACCCAGTCTGGAAGTGAAGAAATTGAAAGGCAGACTTGTCTGTTTCCTTGGCAGTTAATTTTAGTTGTTAACTCCCTCTGATTAAAAACTCTGTACCTACTCTCAGATTTCAATGTGTTTGGTTTTAAATTTAAACTCTAGCTGAAAAATTCCTTTTTATATGCTTTTCTTTGCTTGAATAAAAAGCCTCAAGGACATTTAAATTTCTGCCAGAGGTGATTTTCTTTTTTCCTCTTGATTAGATGTTGTAGTCATGTCACCTGGCTATTGGCTTTCATCTCCTAAACAGAGTGAGCTCCTTACCCTCAATGCTGAGTTTTTGTATAACCTTGAGACAGAATTGTAATTCCCTGCCTCATCTCCTGATTTTTGGTGTCCCTTTTAAGTGAGTTATTGGAACTCTTGGTTAATCCTACATCCGTGTAGCTAATACCTTACTTGGGGAGAAATATTGCATTCTTGCTTCCTAATTCCTTTCTATACATCTGAGGATTATGTTTGCTCTTTCCTGACAAAGAATCATATAGAGACTTGTGCTGACTTGCTCATCCTCTACTATGTCTCATTTCTCTTCAGAGCTTTTGTAGCTGCCAACATTATTCATAAAAATACTGAATAGTGCCAGACCTGTGCTTTGTTAATTAGAAACAGCCTCTGCAGTCTGTAGTCTTCAATAGGAAATGGTGGTGAAAGTTTAATGAAAAAGCATGTTTGACCCTGTGTTTCATCTCTTGTATATCATCTGCCTGCAGTTATGCAATTTCCCCTAGATAATACTGTAAAATTGAGGAAAAATGAAGATTTTTTGATAGCTAATTTCCAAGATTTCTGTATTGCTCTTGAAAAGAATGAATTATGCAAAAAAAGCTGCTTCATATCTTTGAGATATAATGGTATGAATTTTGTAGTAAAATCTTTCAAAGAGCAGCATGAAAAATACTTATTCATGTCTTCATTCTTCCTTATTGCATAGCTGCAGATAATGATTTTTACGGCTTTTTTGATAGTATTATAAAAAAGGTTGTATGTTGTAGAGAATTCCAAGGTTGCAGTGTTTCTTTTACAAAGGTACACAATGGATTAAAAAAACCCCCCAAACCAACCCTGTAGCCCCTCAAAACAGTGGAATATTTATCTACACAATTATATCACTGACAGTTTATCACTCTAAGTTAATTAGCTAAGCCAAGAGGGAAACAGCTTTTTGGGTACTAATGTACTTCTTAACCAAATCCCCTTTAAGATGGGGGTGTGGTGTGCATCTAGTTCTGTGTGTTCATATAATGTGTTTGAATGTCAGTCTGAAATAATGAACACTACCTGGGGCTGTTTGGACAGAATAATTCCATTTTGGGAATGCTGAGGCTTAAATCGGAACAAATCTGAGCTTTCTGAGCAATTAAGTTTATTGAGCAGAGGAGAGAAAAAAGAGAGAAAATGTGTCAAATGAGCCAATGCCATCATGGTTTCATCACTCCCAGGTGATCTGAAAGGTCTTCAAAACTAAGCAAAGTGCCAGTACTATCCTCTTTTGTTTTCTCTTTCTGTTGTGTTTGTGTTTTTTGTTTGTTTTGTATTGTGTTTGTGGTTTTTTTGGGGGTGGGAATCACTGTTTACTGAGGAGCAGAAGAGATGGGCTGAGGGTTGAAAGAAGTTCTGGCAGCTCTTTGACGAGCAACTTTGTGAACAGCAGATGTCTCAGTGCTCTTAAGATGCAAAAGTAATTTTTCATTGGAACTGGATCTGTTTCAAATCAAACCTGCCAAGTTAAAAATGATGGTAATTGAATCACAATTTCCTAAGCAGCCATTTTTTCTTGTTCTGAGAAGAAATGAACAGGAACAAGACTTGCATCGTATTTGCACTGAACTCCTTTACTCCAATATAATTTTTTAGCTTCCTGTAATTTTTCAGTTTCTTTCCACCCCCAGCCAGCTTGGGTACTTTGAATTAATGGTTATGGTAACTCAGGTGATTGACAGGATGCTACCAGAGTGTGAGTAGCACCTCACTGATGTAAACCCTGTGCAGGCACAGAACTGGGAGATGATTCTTGTCCTTGAAACCACAGAATGGTTTGGGACTGTAAAGATTGTGCAGTTCCAATTCCCACTGGATCAGGTTGTTTGAAGCCACTTATAGCCTGGCCTTGAACACGTCCAGGAATGGGGCATCCCCAGCTTCTCTGGGCAACCTGTGCCAGGCCCTCACCACCCCCTCACAGGAAAGAATTTCCTCCTAACATCCAGTCCAAACCTACCTTCAGCTGAAAGCAGTCAACCCCTTGTCTGTCACTCCATGCCCTTGTAAAGAGTCCTTCTCCAGCTCTCCTGTAGCCCCTTTAGGCACTGGAAGGTGCTCTAAGGTGTCCCTGGAACCTTCTCTTCTCCAGGCTGAGCAACCCCAACTGTCTCAGCCTGCTGCCATAGCAGAGGTGCTCCAGTCCTCTGATTATCTTTGTGGTCTCCTGTGGATTTGCTCCAGCAGGTCCAGGTCTTTCTTAGGTTGGGGGCCTCACAGCTGGATGCAGTGTCCCAGGTGGGACCTTGCCAGGGTGGCTCTTCAGTCTGTGAACCAGTGGTGAAACTGTTAATGTAATGAGACTCAGCTTTTTTGTATGAACACACTTAAATTTTGTAGAAAAAGTTTTTGTTATGTTGGATAATCTGCAAGCTGAGAAGAATCTAACTTAGAGAAAAATGTTTTTTATTTGGAAACAAATTCAAGTATGCATTTTACTTCAGCAACAGAATAAATGGCTTTTTGCAGGCAAGCATACAGGTCTTAGGGTTGGAATTGTGTTGAAAGACCTTTTTCAAACTGAGACTTTAGTTGCAATGTCACTACTTAGCCCCTCACCAGCATCACTTACGCTAGTCATACTATATTCTCCCAAAAAGTGAGTGGAGGGCTGTAGAGAATCACCGGTCCTTACAGGTCATCAGAAAGTATTTTTTTCTGGTTGTCACAGGAATTGAATCACAGCATCTGCCCTATTTCATGGAAGTTTGGGGAGGGGTGTGTAAGTTTGTGCTATCTACTTTGATACTTAGAAAACTTACAGATAAGAAAATGTGCTGTGCAATCTGGTGCAGGAGGAAGAGAGGAAGAATCTTGTGTAAGTTCAGAAGATAATTTTCTAGGGTAAAAGGCTTATGACCATCATTAGTCAAGGTGTAAGGGTACTTGGAGAAGGGCACAACAACCTCAGTCTTCATGGAATTCCCATTTGGATATAATGAAGGCATAACAACTCCATTGTGCTTTCTGTCAAGGGGCTGCACAGCTGGAAAGGAATGATAGGAATAATTTGGCCCATATTCCAGGGGAATTTTCCTGTAAGGGGTTTGGGATGGAAAAATTAATTGGAAAGTGCCAAGAGCCCTTTGGGAAGATCTTTTCTAAGTGACTGCTTGCACAGAAGCAATTGTTTCCGTGGCTGAATTGCAGAAGAGGGTAGAAGCAGAAATTAATCTGTTTATGAAACCCTGGCTGTTACTTACCCCACTGAGTACTTGGTAGATCTGTACTGGGATAGTTCAGGGTAGGATTGTGGCTGGCAGCTCCCACACTGGATTTTCTATTTGCAAGGCAATGTACCAGGTGGAATGGACTGTGGTGTCCTCCCCATCCAGCGAGGATTATAAGCCCCCAAGTGCAAGTGCTGATGGGCTGCCTGCATATTGCTACTGTAGTGCATCCCTCGGTGCAAGGTAAGATGTGCATTCCACCTGAAACTGCCTTTATTGGGCACTGGGCGTGACCAGGCTCTGGAGCTGCTGCCCTTTCTGTCAGAACACCAGATTCAATTCAAATATCACCTTTTATTTTTAACGTTATGGGTTTTTTTGACTCCAATGTGTTGCGGACAATGCAACCCACTAGATTTATCTGCAGGTGCAATTTAGGCTGTGAGTCTAAAGATAACTGCCTGATTTGTTAACACACGGTGTGGAAATCCTGGTATGTTTTGAGCTCTGTAGCTAATGAGCTTTGCAATCAGACCATAATTTAAATCACATAAATATGTTCTCTTGTGGGTATTTTTGTGGGATTTTTTTTTTTGAACCTGGCATTCAAATCTGTCATTAAATTAAACATACTATGTTAACCAGAACGCTGCTCTGTATAGCCTGTAAAAAGTTATTTTGCTAAAACAAGATAAAATATTGCAATTGTTTTGCTTCAGCGAGGATGTAAACAGTCTCATTGGAAACTAATTAGTTACTAGTTTCCGGTGTCATGTGTTGATCAGTTAGGAATCCAGGTGCTGCTGTTTCTCTGCGTTTTGGTTGCTTACTTATGTCCTGGAGGTACGTGTGGGTGGCCCAGGGTACACCTTTTTGCACCAGTACTTCATGTGCCTGCTGTTTCTAAAATATCTTTTACAGGTGAGTGCTGCATGCATACATTAATAAAAAATAAATAATGTTGCGTGGAAAAATACTCTTGTGTGTGGGTTTTGGTGAAGCAGTTTGATGTACAAAAAAGCTTCAAAGGATTTCAAAGCCATGCAAACAGGAGACATTGATATGTTTGTAATTTCTTTGTTGTGACAAACAAGAGGTGCATTAGCTTCTTAAATGGAGATTATCTCAAATGGTAATAGCACATTTGCTGTTTTTGTTTGGTTCAGCTGCAGCAAAAGGGGGTTTTACCTTGGCTGGTTTAAAGCTTCAGAGTATTTTAATTTGGTTTTGATTTCGGGGATAGAATGGTTTGCCAGTACTAACAAGCAGCTTTCTGTAGTGCTTTTAAAATAACACGGTTATTTCAATGATTTAATAGCATTGCACAGTCTATTAGTGATAAGTGGACCACATGGTTATAGTTTATAGTTTTCCTTGTGCAGTTTCAATGTTTTTGTTCATAATTATTTTTTCATTTAATTTTCTTTTATGAAGACATATTTTGCTTGTTAAGCAATCCACTATGCAGTTAAGTACAGAACTTGATTATTTGCCAGGTTTGTGTAAGCAAGGCTGATGTTACTAATACTTGTTAGGCAAAGCTACTGTGCTTTTATTCTTGCTACCCTGCTTTGACAAAATGAATTCAGTAGCATTGCCAAAACATCCCCAAAGTACTGCAAGCTCTTGTAGGAAGTTCTGTTGGGACTGCTTACCTGCTTAAAGGTAGGCTTTTGTTTAAATCCGTGATGAATGTACTTGAGGCAGAATATAAACTGTTATGAAAATAAAGTATTAAAGCAACTGCATGCCAACTTGTATGCTGTAAGTTAATAATAAAGAGTCTGCAGAGCAAACAGAGGCTTTGGTACTGTGAGACAACCACGAAAGGGATCACACAGAGGTGTGGTGGTGGTGGCAGCATCTAAATTAGCAGGTTTGTACATAACTCCAGACCTTCCTTGTTCAGGCTCTGGCCAAACTCAAAGCCTTTTAGCCCATGAGGGCCATGTCATCATTGTTTAGTCAGTACCAGAAAAAGACTCAGGTCCGTGAGGCTGTGCAGTGGCCCTGTTTTGAAGGGTGGTGTGAATCAAGTCGAGTGGAAGATAACGGGATTGAATGATAAATGCTTTTAACTAGTTCACAGGTTTTTTTCTTTAATCAAGACAGATGATAAAGATGCTCTTTTCTGTGTGTGTGTGTGATATTGTATCATTTCTATGCTGGAAATCCTCATGCATCCAGGCAGAGGAAATGGGCTCTAATGAGTGCGTCTCCAGTCAGGCACTGGCTTAATGGATCATAATGGGAATTGAGTGCTTCAGATTTCTTGTGGAAAAGGCAGAATCTCTAACAGCTGTTCTTTGAAATATAATTTTTCCTTCCAGCAAGATATGAAAGATATGAGTAAAAGAGTATGTGGAATCAATCCCTGCCGGTTAAATCTCATCTCTTATTGTAGTTTATTCTGCCTTGAACACCTCCAAATGGATGGTTTATTTCTCCAGCATAGCTACACTCTTCCATTTTCCACTCTTCCACTTCCTCCCCAGGACTGTTTCTCACTCCCATCTCCTCTGTGGAAGCACACTCCTTTCTATCTGTGGCCATGCAAATGATACTGGAGGGGATAAGTCATGAGGAATGCCTGAGTTCAGGGGAGATGAGGGAACAAATCTGCTTACAACTCCTTTAATCAGGCAGCAGATGGCTGTGTGATNAATCTGTCATTAAATTAAACATACTATGTTAACCAGAACGCTGCTCTGTATAGCCTGTAAAAAGTTATTTTGCTAAAACAAGATAAAATATTGCAATTGTTTTGCTTCAGCGAGGATGTAAACAGTCTCATTGGAAACTAATTAGTTACTAGTTTCCGGTGTCATGTGTTGATCAGTTAGGAATCCAGGTGCTGCTGTTTCTCTGCGTTTTGGTTGCTTACTTATGTCCTGGAGGTACGTGTGGGTGGCCCAGGGTACACCTTTTTGCACCAGTAGTTCATGTGCCTGCTGTTTCTAAAATATCTTTTACAGGTGAGTGCTGCATGCATACATTAATAAAAAATAAATAATGTTGCGTGGAAAAATACTCTTGTGTGTGGGTTTTGGTGAAGCAGTTTGATGTACAACAAAGCTTCAAAGGATTTCACAGGCCACGCAAACAGGAGATGTTGATCTGTTTGTAATTTCTTTGTTGTGACAAACAAGAGGTGCATTAGCTTCTTAAATGGAGATTATCTCAAATGGTAATAGCACATTTGCTGTTTTTGTTTGGTTCAGCTGCAGCAAAAGGGGGTTTTACCTTGGCTGGTTTAAAGCTTCAGAGTATTTTAATTTGGTTTTAATTTTGGGGGATAGAATGGTTTACCAGTACTAACAAGCAGCTTTCTGTAGTGCTTTTAAAATAACACGGTTATTTCAATGATTTAATAGCATTGCACAGTCTATTAGTGATAACAGTGAACCACATGGTTATAGCTTATAGTTTTTCTTGTGCAGATTGAATGTTTTTGTTTATAATTATTTTTTCATTTCATTTTCTTTTATGAAGACATATTTTGCTTATTAAGCAATCCACTATGCAGTTATGTACAGAACTTGATTATTTGCCAGGTTTGTGTAAGCAAGGCTGATGTTACTAATACTTGTTAGGCAAAGCTACTGTGCTTTTATTCTTGCTACCCTGCTTTGACAAAATGAATTCAGTAGCATTGCCAAAACATCCCCAAAGTACTGCAAGCTCTTGTAGGAAGTTCTGTTGGGACTGCTTACCTGCTTAAAGGTAGGCTTTTGTTTAAATCCGTGATGAATGTACTTGAGGCAGAATATAAACTGTTATGAAAATAAAGTATTAAAGCAACTGCATGCCAACTTGTATGCTGTAAGTTAATAATAAAGAGTCTGCAGAGCAAACAGAGGCTTTGGTACTGTGAGACAACCACGAAAGGGATCACACAGAGGTGTGGTGGTAGTGGCAGCATCTAAATTAGCAGGTTTGTACATAACTCCAGACCTTCCTTGTTCAGGCTCTGGCCAAACTCAAAGCTTTTTAGCCCATGAGGGCCATGTCATCATTGTTTAGTCAGTACCAGAAAAAGACTCAGGTCCGTGAGGCTGTGCAGTGGCCCTGTTTTGAAGGGTGGTGTGAATCAAGTCGAGTGGAAGATAACGGGATTGAATGATAAATGCTTTTAACTAGTTCACAGGTTTTTTTCTTTAATCAAGACAGATGATAAAGATGCTCTTTTCTGTGTGTGTGTGTGATATTGTATCATTTCTATGCTGGAAATCCTCATGCATCCAGGCAGAGGAAATGGGCTCTAATGAGTGCGTCTCCAGTCAGGCACTGGCTTAATGGATCATAATGGGAATTGAGTGCTTCAGATTTCTTGTGGAAAAGGCAGAATCTGTAACAGCTGTTCTTTGAAATATAATTTTTCCTTCCAGCAAGATATGAAAGATATGAGTAAAAGAGTATGTGGAATCAATCCCTGCCGGTTAAATCTCATCTCTTATTGTAGTTTATTCTGCCTTGAACACCTCCAAATGGATGGTTTATTTCTCCAGCATAGCTACACTCTTCCATTTTCCACTCTTCCACTTCCTCCCCAGGACTGTTTCTCACTCCCATCTCCTCTGTGGAAGCACACTCCTTTCTATCTGTGGCCATGCAAATGATACTGGAGGGGATAAGTCATGAGGAATGCCTGAGTTCAGGGGAGATGAGGGAACAAATCTGCTTACAACTCCTTTAATCAGGCAGCAGATGGCTGTGTGATGCTGGAACCAGTGGTTCTGTGCATCTCCATGAGGCTACAGACATGGAAGAAGGTAAAGCAGTCATGGCAGCCTACCCTGTCTGTAGGCTTTCGATTTCTGTGTTTCCTACATAATTAACTAGCTCTGCCTGGCTCTCTTTGCTCATCATCCAAACAGCTGATTTCCTGAAAATGCTTCCAGCTTGATTCCAGCCACCTCCAGCTCTCTTGCTTGGATGTTACTGGAGAGGAGCCCTACCCTAAGCAAGCACTTCAGAATTAACCAAAGTGGTGGTGGCAGCTTCCTGCTGGCACTGGAGCCCTCAGCGATGACTCCTTGGTTCCCGCACTTTCAGCAGGGCTTTGCCAGACAAAGGGACGACTCCATAATGCTGCAAACCAGATCCAAGTTTTTGTCTGGAATAGTGCAGTTGCTCTGGTCCTGTGATGCCAGCTGAGCCAGTCACAGGGCTACATGAAGGAAAAAAAGCAGCTTCTGTCTGATGGCAGCAGCTTGTTCCATGAAGCATGTGCCTCCTGTTCCTTTTACAGAAAATAAAGGCTTTTCTGGCTTGTGGAAAGGAGGAGAATTCAGCAATAACTGCCTCGCTCCTAGTTTACCAAAAAATATTTCTGTATCCAGTTGTTTAAACCATTTAGACTCAATCTGGTGAATGAGTTGCTTAAAGGACGATGATTAATGTATGCAAACCACATTGTCCAGCTGAAACTTGTTTACCACACAAATGTCAACATTATTATCTGCTGCTATCTTGAAGTGTTAGTATTTCTGTCTCCAGACAATGCAGCATTGCTGGAATACCAATGAGGCAGATGCAGTGAGGAGTCAGAGGACTTCTGAAGCTCGTAAGTCCTTATATAAATCCATGTGTAAGATTCACTTCATACCTGTCATTTTGGGAAATAATGAGATTTTCGTGCATGTCTCTCGAAATACATGATTCTCTCTTCACTATTTCAAGTGTCTTTATCGACATAAGGAATAAAAAAACCTTACAGAACTTGTAATTAGTTCTTAGGTAATAGATACTAGGATGTGACTTATGATTGACAAGTGGGAAAATAACCTGTTTGTTTAAAATTGTGGATATTACTAAAAGTGTTTATTAAGTGGCGGTGTTGTCTGCAGAAATCCGATTTGTTGTGGTGTGCAACAAGCCAGTAATTACACACTCAAAAGAAACGTGGATTATTTATTTCAGAGTTGTGCAATCCAAGGTGCTTGGTGGAAGTCCACAAATCAAGCACATCAGCTATCAAAATGTTTTACTACTTATACATTTTAGCAAGGAAAGAATAAGAGAACTATGTAACTTGTAGCCAATGAACACTAATTCCTGTTTTCTGTTGGTTTCTATTTCTATTCCTGTTTCCATTGGTTTTTTCTTGCTTCTCATGCTAATTAGTCCGTGTGCTCAGTCTTTCAGTCCTCTTGGGTTGGTGGTCCCCATCTCTCCCTGCTGGAATTACCTTTTACCCAGTTTGAGCTGATTTCAGTACAGTTGCTCACTTGGGTCTATCAGTTTCTTACTTATCTTGAGAGTTCTGCCTGAAGACTTTGTGGCACATAAATTTTGCATTCCTTGTGTCCACTATCAGTGGTCATCCTTCTTCCCAAGGTTTGTTAACCTGCCCGTAGGTCTGAGATCATTGAAGCATGTCAAGCCCTAAACTTTAACAAGGCAATTCTTCCAACGAGTAATCTGTTTGTCTAAGACATGGATGTCACTCAGAGCTTGCTTGTTAGCTGCTGTTTCATGGACTAGATCTCCATTTTTGTTTATCAGGCTTGAAAGTATACAAAGATCAAACATCAAAGAACACCCTTTCTTAAGAAAATTTTTACATATTCCATATTTTGCAACAGTGAAGTTTTTTTTTTCATTTATTTCTTTTAAATTCAGTCCTCACCCTAGTTTTAGTGACAAAACACTACCCTACTTCTTAAGCCTGAGCCGTGAAGATCCAGCCAGGATACCTGGGAGCAAAGGCTGCATGTTGCTTCCTAGCCTGGCTGTCTGCACTAAACCCACCTGCAGAGGCAGAGCTTCTTGCTTTTACCTCAAAGCAAAAAAAGAAATACTTGTGGCAGGGTGGGTGATGTGTGCTTTTGCTGCTCATTTCCAAATAAGAGGCCAAGGGACAAATGTGCCAAGACCTAAGGAGACATGAGATGCACAGGGAGTCAGAAGCATGAGCACCTTGAACTGATGGGAAATAGTATTTCTGGAGATCAATGCTTTTGGGAGGATTGAATGGGAAGGGAAGGGCACAGAGGAAGCATCTTAATTAGCTGGGGTTTTCTGTAGCTTGTTGTTCAGTAGTTTTGGCTCTTCCACAGCGCTGGATAATTTTTCAACATCAGCCATTCCAGTAAGGAATTCTTTACTGTGTGGTATTTTAGGAGAATTTTAAGCAATATCAGAAATTAATGGCTCATCCTCACTTCTAGTTTATATCCTCTACAAAAGCCTGTTATACTAGATAGTTTGAATTCTAGTCACTCTCTAAGATGTTTTATTGTGTATCTGATCTGGGGGATAGATAATAATGGTTTGTGGCCAAAGTATCTCCCAGGCTGATCTGGAGGTGAAAATCAAAGTTGTTTGGAAGTAACACCTGGTTGCTGCAGCAATTTTCTGATAAGGATTTTGGAAAAAGAAGCCCAAATCTTAATATCTGAAGATTGAGCTGAAATTTTGAGCCCAATCTTATCCACAGTGTATTTTTAAATCTTCTTGGAGTTGTTTACAAGAATTGTAGTTGTAAATTTACAAGCTCTAGTGCAAAAGGCTGTGTGAGATTTGGTCCTCTGCCTCCAAGTCCTGTCCTCGGGCTGCAGGGTGAATGCTCTGCCTGCTGATAATAACAACACCAACAAAGGGAGAAGAGAACAGTTAGAGGAAACCTCAAAATCCCACAGACAGCACAGCACCTGTGTTGTCTGGAAAACTCCAGATGCTTGCATTGCGTGATCTCATCCTGGGCTGGGGTTTCCTTGTGTTTGGGGTACATGAGATAAGCCTGGTGCTGCTGTGTGGTTTGAGCTGCACAGCTGCTCCTGCAGCCCTCTTCAGTTCAGTCTGCTCCGTAGCAACCTCAGATGTGCCAAAATAAACCCTGCTGAACCACCTTCAGCTGAACTCAGCAGTTCCAAAGGCTCCGAGGGTCTCTTGTAATGCTTGTTAGCTCTAAAGAGGATTCTTGATTGCTTAGTGCTTTTAGTGCCTTTGTGCTCTTAGCCTGCAAGCCTCACTGAAAGGACAGAGAGGAGGGAAGATACAGCTCAGTCAGTGAATTAATTTTAGAAAATGCATCTTTCAGAATGCTGGCTGTCAGGGAAACCTCTGTTTTTTGGAAGTATTTCTTAGAAATCTCCAGGAATTGCCACTTCAAGATGTTTCCAAGGTTTCCACTCTAATTGTGTTCTGTCTGTAGTTAAACCTCAGCTCTTGAGGACAGGTTGGATCTTAGGCACTTTCAGGGTCATTTTAGACAAGAATCAGCATCTCTGAAATTTGGTATTGTTATATGCAGTAAGGAGAATTGTGGGCTTAAGTGGTCAGAAAACATTGTTTGGTTTAAACATAAAGATTTAATGATCCTTCTTGGATGAAATATTGTTGCTTTATTCTTCCTGTCAGCCTATATCTATCTCTTGATAATTTGTTATGAAACATGGGATGCTTTGTAGCTTAATATTTTTAAAGAGTATCTAGCATACCAAGAGCTTTTGTGTTACAGTGATCCAGCTAGTAATAATTAATAAAACTTCCTGAGCTTTCTCCCAGCTCCCTCTTCCAAATGCCCTGAGACCCTGAGCCTTTTAAAAACTCATTTATGGCTCCTTCTTCCATTATTCTTAATATAATATGCCTTTGCAATGAGTAAATTGTTGCTGTTGTGCCTATAAAATAAACTGCTGAAACAATTTTTGAATTGGCTATTTTGTTTGATCTGCACTTGGCTCTTCTTGGATAAGAGAGGTTGCCTTTCTGAACTGGAGTATGTAATACCTGCCCATCAGAAAAAAGAAAGGCAGGAACCTTAGGGTTGGCGGCACACTGGGATTTGGTTTGCTGTCTAAATAGGAATATCTGCAATATTTGGGAGTTTGGATTTGAAGGTTTGATATACACTGGCATTTTAAAACTAAAAGACAGAAAATATTATGAGGAATTAAGAGGGAAAATCTAATTAATGCGAAATCTGAAGCATACTAGTGTGACTAATCCATCCAAGATGTGCATGTTTGGATTATTGTGAAGTGACCTTTACAGCATTTGAAGGGGAATAAATATTTGGAAACAATAATTAAAGCTTTATATTGTGATTTGGCATACCCAATAGACTTTTAGTTGTGCATTGACTTTTCCAAATGAGCTACCTTCTGTGTTATCAGCCAGACAAAACCTTCCATGGCAAAAATTTTCTCTGCTTCTTATTCCCTGTTTTCTTGAAAGTGGTTGTTTGGTTTTTTTTTTTTCCCCAATTAATATGGAATTGGGTAACTTTGTGTCAGTGACAAAGGTCTTGGTCCAAACTGCCTAAGGTCTGGTGGTTTACATTCAGTGCAGCTGTGCGTGGTAAACCTAAATGCTTGTTTGGTGGATGTGTGTGTTGCAGGCAGAATGGAGGCTTCAGGAGTTCATCAGGGAGAGCCTCCCACTGAGTCATGAGGTGCAGAAGGACCCTCTTGCTTTCTCAACACCTCCTCCTCACAGAGGAGTCTGGGTGCAGCTGGATGCAATCCTAGCCCCAGACTGAGTCAATGTTTATATCTGAAGAGTTAGAGTGTAATTGAACCTTTATACAATTTTGTCCTGCAGGATTAAGGATGGCAAGTCAAGTACATTTGTATAAATTATTTCAATTGACTGTGATAATGATTAGACTAAAATATAGTAATCAGAATTGCAGAGCATCCTGCTATGGTGTTGATTTGCAGCAGGTGATGTGATCTGTTTGTGCATGTGTTCAATTATTAATTTAAGAGTTGTAATTGTCTGATTTTCGGGAAGTGTTGCAAAGAAATTGCTGCTATGAAGATAAACTTTATAAGCAGTCTTAAAAAATAAGTAATTCCCCAGTGAGTGATGCTTGTGCTTCAGGCATTAGCCATGTGTGCACTCTATGCTGACCACAGCTGTGTTATTGGGTTTATAACTTTTACTAGGTTTTCAAAGTAATGGTTATGTTAGTAAGGCTGTAAGAAGTGAGATGAGGAAGGAAATGTGATAACTCTTATTAAAGCAAAAGAACAAGTGGTGAAAAGTAAAGAAGCTTTTCAAGGCAAGGAAGATGCTCCTGTCATCTGGCAATATTTTGTAGTGCTTTGGCAAAATGAGGAGCTGTGCTGTACTCACTGTGCCTTTGAATTTGTTGATACTAGCTGAAATCCATATAATACTATCTTTTTAAGAACATGTGAATTTATTAAATTGCATTCATCTAGTAAGAAAATGAAATATACTAATATACCTAGGAAGTTGTCAGAGTTTATTTGGACTTGTTGCACTTTTTATGATGTCTGTCGATGAATCAGATACTATACATTATGCTTAGACATGTAGTTAATTGGGGAACCCCTGGATTGACCTGAATTGGGACTTCTTAAAATGGAGTTCTAGGATCTAGGAGAAAACATTCTTGCTTACAAGTATGTAATAAAGCCTGGACAGAGAGCAAAGTGTAGTCTGTCTTCTGTGTTGTTGGTTTTTTCTTTTTTTGTAGAGATGACAAGACATGCCTTAAAATTCCAGTGGTTTACATTTCTGCCACAAATACATGTAATTTGTGAAATTCCAAATTTGTCAATAGGACTGTTCCTAGGCTTTTCAAGGGTATCACAGCAACCTGCAAAAAACCAGTATCCATCAGAAAAAAGAAATGGCTTTATGTCAATACTGGAAGCACAACCAAGAGACTTTAACCCATTTAGTTAAAGAAAAATAATTTCTAATATTGTGCCTGCACCTTCTTCCTGTGTGGAAGAGCATAGGTGCAGCTCGTGCTTCCACATTTCTTAGGTTGAGCAGAAGCCCCTTGGAAAATGAGGTTTAATCCTTTTATAGCTTTTGTTGAACACATCATGTTAAATTTATTTGTTGCTGTCCTTCTGGCAGTCATAAGTGGCTTATTGGATCAGAGGTCTGGGATAAATCAATAAGGAACCTTCTCCTTCAGTGTGCATGTACCTGCTGGTACCTGGAGGGATGTTACTGAGTGTCAGAGATGAACTAAAGAGCTCTCTAACAACTGGCAATCTGCTGTTTTTATCAGAGAAGCACAGGAGTCCTCGAGGAGTTAAAAAATTCTAATTTTAAGCAATTTAGATATAGAGTAGATAAGTAATTGCTTCATGTAACATCTATCCAAGGGTAAGACCTTGTGCATATATCTAAAAGCAGAGGTTTGGTGTGGCCATGGAGACTGGAAAGCTTCTCATCCAGGCAATCACCTGTGTCAGCACCTCCCTCTGCACTCAGTAGCATGAATAATTTAGTTCTTAGTTAATGTAAAGGAAGCTTTGAAAACAGTTCTTACTGACATTAACATTCTAGTTGTAATACCTGGGCTTCCCTCCTGCACCCTAAAATTACTTATGTAGGGGTGATGTCTTTCTTTCATGGTGGCACCACTGCAGTGCCAGAGTTATGGAGAAACAGGTGCAGTGGCAGTGAAGTAAAATCCACTCCCATCCCTACTCCTCCAAATTCTGATGGCAGTGGAGAGTTGTGGCTTCTCTCACAGCACCTTGACCTTGTCTGTCCATTGATACCCTGAATGATGTGTGGAAGATGTGTTGCTGTATACTTTTAGGGTGGTTTTATGTTGTTCACAACGATGGAATGCCACTGTGATTTTTATGAAACATTCAGTGTAGGGTGTCATTGGGGATTTAGGAGTATCTGCTGCCAGGCAAAAGTAGGGCTATTTAATCTCTTTTATGTTTGTGCTTCTCAATTTTGTGCTCTGACTTCCCAAAACATGGCTTGTCTTTGCTTCTCAGAACAGCTCAGGGCTCTTGGAGCCAAAGCTCTCTAAGTCAAGGGCGGCTGATGTGAAGGAAAGCTGGGGAATGGAGGGGCTCACTGGCACTGCTGTTACTGGGGAGGTGTGCTTTTGGGTCAGCAGTGCTGGCCTTGTTGAGGGAAGGGGAAAGGAGACAGAGAAGCTTATTTGGGAACATGTCAGGGCTGAGTGATGCCGGTCTTATCTCTAAAGCAGCAGCCCTAGTAGCAGCAGGAGGGTGGTGACTTGTTGGTGAGGCAGCCGAGTGTGATCATGAGTCCTTTTCCTTGTAACATGTGCCATTGCACTGAAAATACATTCCTAGGCTTTTTGAAGTAGGAGGAAATACTAAATTAAGGGGAATATATTAAAGCCAGCTTGTGTTACTCAAGTAAAGGAGTGCCTGGTGACTTGCTTGTTGGGCACGGGAGTGATGGCGGGGGTGACAGTGTGTTTGGACAGGTTCCTAGGAAGGGAAGAGGAGGACTCAGTGGTGAAGGCATCTTGCCTGTATCCATGGTGCAGTGAATCCAGAGATTCTGGAAACAAAACTCCTCACCCCTGCTCTGTGTAGGTCCTCTTTTGCCCCTTATCAGTAACTAGATGGGAAGCAAAGGGAAGAGTGGGACACAATGAAGTGCTGCTTAAACATGCACAGAGGAAAACAAAATCAAATCATTTTATATGTATTTCTGCATTAATCCCATAAGCCGAAGTACTAAAATGCAGAACTAAATGCTTGTCTTTAAAAGACGATATCGACATAATATGCATCTTCAGTGTGGCAGGAGGGTGACAAATGCTGGGATAATGCAGTGTCAAAGTACCGAGGGAGCTGCAGTAGGCTGAGCTGGCAGAGACACTGTGCTGTATTTTAAAGCTTAAAGTCAAGTCAGATCAGCAGCCTGCTATAAGTAACGGAAAAATCCAAGGGAGTTTAGGCATAGGAAAGAAAAAACACAGTAATAGGATTGTGTTATTGCCATCAGTGCTGTGGAGGAAGACAGGAGAGACTGTAAAGGGATGGGGTGTTGTAAATAAGCTTTAAAAACTCAGTGGCAGCTGCAGAGGTGAGCTAGTGAGGGATTCATAAGGGGAGAGGCAGCATCTGGTTCTTGAGCATGCAGAGCAATTTCAAAATGTCACAGTAAAGCTGCCCTGTGGTAGTAGCTACAGTGTGCATAAATTCAGCATCTCTGCAGGGGCAACAGAAGTGAGAAGATTCCCTCCCAGCAGGTGAAGACAACTCTGAGAGAGCAGAAAAGGATGATATTTGCTGTGGGAGTTGGTTTCAGTTCATGGTGCTTGTTTTTTGGTTGGTTGTTTTGGGTTTTTTTTAAACAAATACTGAAGGGGTAGTTAAGGGTCACATCTCTGTGGTGGTTTAAAGACTCCAAGGAAAAGAGTTTATTCAATAGACCCTGTTCTGTGATGTGCATATCTGTTCTTTTTCCAAAAACATTCAGAGAAGTGGCAATAGTAAAATCAAATTATTTTATCACTTTTGCAATCCCAGTGGAGAATGTGGGAGTTTCAAATGCCCCAAAACTTCCCCTATGAGGGAAGCAGGTACGAAAGGATTTGTCTTGGTGACTGGAGGAATAACACAACTAAAATAGATTATGACATGTCATCACTATAGTTTGGTGTGCTTTGAAGGACAGAAAATGACTTGTGATATGTAACTGCTCACTTTAATATGATTCACTTAATATCCTTTTGCACTTTTAGGAGACTGAAAGGATGATAAAGGGCAAGGGGGAGGCAGAGTTTCCAGGGAAGCCCAGAAAGCCTGTTGTCCTTACCTGGGAGATTAACTGAGTTTACTTTTAATAACAGAATTCGCCTTTGGGTGAAGATGATAGATAGCAGGATAGTCAGTGTGGGTTTTGCAAAAACAAGGTCTGCTGCATGTATTTATTGGAGTTCTGTGAAACACATGGTGAACATGTGAACAAAGATGACTGTCAGGTGAGGTGATATACTGGCACTTTCCATAGGTATTTGACAAAATCACCACCCACGCTTCATTAAAAAAAAAACAAACCAAAACCAAAAACCCCCATCACTGCAATGGACCAGCAAGGTAAATCTTCCAATGAATTAATAAGGGATGAAAAATTACAGAATGCAGGTATCAATAAAACGGGCAAATGTCATGGTGGAAATCAAGCCACCAGTAAACGGCTGCAGAGGTCTCTGCTGGAGCCTGTGCAGCTCGATATATTGATGGGTGACTTGGAAAAGACAGTGAGCAGTGAAGTGAACGATCTGCTGCTGTTACTTGAGAATTCGGGGTAGTCAGACTGGGACCTAGCTGAGAGATTGCAGACAGGCTTTATGAGGCTGAACAACCGGGCAACAGAAGGTCACGGGGAAATCAATGTATTGATTTGAACTGCCAGTTTACCTTCGGAAGTAATGCCTTGAGACTGTAAAAGACGTTCTTATGAAAACAGCCTCTCAGTAGTGATCAAAAACCCCACCCAAACCTGAAATCAAGAGGTATGGTCATTTCTAAAATGTCACAGTCTAACTGGAGGAGGTGTGGACAAGAGCAACAAGGGTGATTAAAGCAAAGAATGATTTCTGAAAGTGGAATGATGCACTATACTACGATTCTTCGGGCTGGAAGGGAGCTACAGTGACAGAGATATGATGGATGTCTGTGTCTGTGACTGTCAGGGGGAGATGCCTGGGGAATGAGTGTTCCCTGTGTTCTCCAGCAGAAGAGCTGGCAGCATCCAGCATAACTGGTTGGCTGCAGGTTCAAAGCACGGGAAAGAAATGCTTTTCTGCACGATGTAGTTAGGCTGTGAAGCTGACACATGGCCCTCTGCACTGGTTCACAAAGTGACAGAATAGGTTTCAGGAACATCTACTGAAGGCTGTTAAATAGGAAAAGGGTATTTCTGGCTCAAAGCCCCAGCTTCACAAACTAGAGTGTGTTCTGAGGATGTGGTGGTGCATGCTTTGCTTCTTTATGAGCAGATTCCCTGAGGCTCTGCTGTTGCTGGCTGTTGGAGAGCAAAAATGGGCTCTTGCCTGGCTTGTACAGCCTTTAATACCTCACTGAAAACAGAAAACAAGTGTATGTATGACAAATACCTGTGAATTACACTGCTATTCTGTAGACTTTGTGGTTTACAGTAGTAACTACCAGCAAATCCTCTCATCATCACTTATATTTCTAGGGCTACTTTTAGAGCTGCTGCCTTGAAAGAAGCAGGTGAGAGCCCTACTTTGTTGTAGATAAAGCAGGTATGGCTCTAGATCAAGCTTATTTGACCTATAGCCAGCTCACCAGATAGCAGACAGGCTCATTGGTGACTGAAAAGGAAATTAAAGTCTTCTCTCTTTGGGTTTTTTGAATTGTGTACCGGGTTGACCTTTTTGGATCCCTGATTTGGCAGTCAGCACAGCTCCATGCATCCCACTGATGATGGGCCTGTGGAAGGCAGGGGAAGAGATAGGAAGGACCAGGGAAGGCTCTTCATGGAAGCAGATTGTGCTTGGCTTACTCTGCTAAGCTGTGCACCTTGGCCTGCTTGTGGAAGGTACATACACAAAATCTTTGCTCAACAGCTATGTTTATTCAATCAAAACTGCTTTGATTTCTGAAACTGGTAGAAAATAACAAGCAGAGTTTCATAAACCTATGTGAACCTGTTGGCTACTGGCTTAGCTTGCATTAACAAATAATAGCTCTAAAACATTGCTAACAAAAACCAAATTGTAATTAATGACAAGAGGTTTTGCAGAAGTTTTACAATAGGAGTTTTAAAATAAACAATTTTTCAGTGAGGTTGCAAATACTTTGTGTCTGTATTGTCACAGGGCTTGGAAACTTCAGGAAAGCTTCTTTGGAAATCTTTCACCCACTTTCATTGAGAATGTGACCTAGCAACCATTTAAAGAGCTGGACTCTTTAAATGCTTTCTATTTTGGGTATTTTCAGAGCAGAACAGAAGAATAAGGCTGGTACCAGGAAATATAGGAAGAGACAGGCCCTTTACTTCATACAAAATGGGTCAACATTCCCCACTGCCCTGGGGTAACTCTGACTGCCCCAAAATATGAGCTGCAGGGGAGATGTGGGGTGTAAGTGTGCATCACCCTCTTGGCCAAAGGAGTGAAGTGTCTGGGAAACAGAGAAGCTCATCTGAGGATGGGTAGTGGGTAATGGAAGTTCACTGGTGAGCTTAAAGAAAAGTTGCATGACTTTTTGAACCTTCTAAGGGTTAAAGAAAGTCTAACACAGTTAGGGTTAACACAGGCTTAGTGTGAGAAGCAGCTTTAAATAATGCAAATATTGCCAGCAGCTGATTAGGAATGGTGATCTATGAAATCATGTTTTTTGTAGCAAAGTGTTTTCCAGTACAGCATTGAAAAGCGTACTGTCATCCCTCAAACACGTGGTAAAAGTCTGTTCCTGTTCATGTGGCACATGGGAATTAGTGTTTGTGGTCCCTTACAATTTAGGGTGCTGGAAACTGACCTGTTAACAGGGTATGTATGTGCAAAATGGGCAAGTTAAAATCCTGTTTTTGAACAAGCCTAATTGCCACATTTTTTTTCTTTAAAGGAAAAGAATTCAAAATAATATGTATCTCTTCAAAAAGAAAACTTTTGAAGTAATGTATAAATGCTGATAGCATTTACTTAAAGGTAGTACTAATAATGGAGACCTACAGAACAAAATATTGTCCAGATTTAAAGTCATCATTATAGTAATTCACGACATTAATGTTCTTAGTAGCTAATGCTTAATATATAATCAGCTTTGTAGTGGTTTTTCACTAATTCTCCTAGTCTAATTTTGTGTATATTTAATTGAGCTAGCATGGCTAATTCAGTTTCTTTTATGAACTCTACCCATGGCAAAGGTCTGTGAAGCTCTTTATGTTGTTGAGCTGGAATGTGAGGGAGACCTTTCCCTCCATAAACTGATGGGTTCCTTTAGTACTGCAAGGTGCCCTGAAACCCATTACTTGTGCTGCAAAGTACATCTTGATTGAATTACACGGCCGATGTTTCTGCCTATCCAAGCTCTCTTGCTCCTTTTCGGTTGTCCTGTGAAACTACTAGCAATGTTTTCAGGTTTTGCCTTTTGCTTCCCCTTGAAATTCTGATTTTTAGAAAAAAAATACTATTAATCTGGTTGCATGTAAAATGGGGAAAAAAAAATGTAAGTAGTGTGTGGCAGGAGCTACCTGATCCCTGCTTAGCTCCTTTACGTGCTGGCTGTGCATGAGCTCAGAGTTCAGGCTGTTGCCACGACGCACTGGTTTGAGGGGATGCTGCTGCCAGGAGCAGGGCCCTGTGTGCCTGTTAGGAGCCAGGGCAGGGAGGGAAACTGTCCCCAAGGTGCCTGGATGTTGGCACTCAGGTCCATGCCCCTGGAACTGCTTTCCCTGGGGTTTAAAGGCTGAGTTTCCTGCCTGCTTGCCTAGCTTCTGTAGCATCATTGCTGTTCATGGAGGGGAGGGGAGGGACTTGATGATTTTTCTATGTAACATAAGCTTGAAAGGTTGGAAACAATGGAAGCTCTGAGGAATTAAATAGCAGGAGTGAAGACTGATACTGCAGTAGAGGGATTTTTAAAAATTTTTAGATTAGACTTAAGCTTCCTTTACGATAGAAACACTGACTCAGCTTCATAAATCATGAAGGACTGGAATTGTTTAGAGAATCTTCTTGAATAAAGATTCCCTCTTTATTAGTGACTTCATTTTCCTCTAGATGTTCTGACTCTGTGATGACCCAGACAATCCTTTGTACAAAATATTCCAATTATTCTCTTTTTCCTGTGCTTACTTGCGTGAAAAAGAAGTGGACTCTTTGAAACACTTGAGTTGTGATACAAAGGAGGACCAAATCTGACTGACCTAACAAAAACTGAGAGGTAGAGGGCATCTGAGGACTCACTGGTGGTATCTCCTGCACAGCTGTGAAAAAACCCAGCCCAAATCAAAGCACTAAACCATTTTCAGGTCACCGCAGATCCTGGAAGCAGAGATGGTACTTTGCAAATATTAGGATGTTTTTGAGATTTTTAATTTTTTTTCTGAGGGAAAAAAAAGGCTAAAATGGTTCAAATAAAACCACCTTTTCTGAACATCACAGAAAATCTGGTTGTCATACATAAGATTGCAGGTCTTATGCTTGGAGCATAAACTTTTTTTTCACATGCATCTTCTCTATAGCATCTTCAGTTCAGTGATTATGTTGCTAATTGGATAGCATTTAAACAGCAAAGTAGATATTTTTTGAAGTGTTTCCTAAATTGTACCATATTAATACTTTTACAGCAGAAACTCCTGGGAGTAGTGACAATTTGATGTCCATAACTTTCTTTGCTTAAGAGCATTTGCCATCCTTAAAAACAAAAAAACCCCCCAGAACTTCTCTGTGGTTAGACAATATCTGTGTCCTATATGTGAATACATGTTAAAATTTGACTGTATCTGACCATTATTCTTCAAAATTATTTTTCTGCATGAATTTCTGAAGAAAATAGGACAGCTTATGCCTGCCATAGTTTTTTTAAGTACACAGAAGTACTAGTAGAAGAACATTTGCTCAGTTAACTTCCCTCAGAGGTGAAGTGTGTTTAACCCACTACATCCTTCATTTTGGCCATCTGGCAGAGGTCCCTCTACTGATGACTAATAATCACGTTTTACCCCCCAGGCTTTTACCTGTTTGCAGCCAGGTAAAGCGTAAAGAAAGCAAAGTAATCCTAACTTGGAGTGAGGCGTCATCCAGAAATGGTGTTCTGAGCTGCAGAACAGGGCAGGTTACAATTTTAGAAAAGATACAGATTTGGCAGGAAAGGAAAGCTGAAGGAAAGTTGTATGATTTTTTTAAATAGAGTTTCCTGGCTTTTTGAATCTGACAGATGGGGGTATCAGTTTTCAGGATTGAGTCATCTTGTATATTCTAACTATAGTTATAACACTTTTTTTCAGAGGCATTTCATAATTTATTCACTGACAGGACTTATCACAGCTGTCTGCCAGATGAAGATTTTTCTCAGCACTTGAAGAAATAGTTGCCCCACTTTAAAGTGGGATTCCTGCTCAGGGGCCAGCTCTGGATTTCAAAAAAAAAAAAAAAAAAAAAGGGAGGTGGTCCCACGGGTGCATTGTTATAATTCCAAATCTGTTGTGCTCTTTTCTCTTTGCTGAGAAGGTCAGTGAGAGGGGTAGAATGTATCAAATGTGGGGGAGGAAGCAGGGGATAGCCCCAAACACATCATAATGAAATGTGTCAGATTAAGCAGAAAACATGGTGAATAATGAGCTCATCTGCCTGCAGTTTCAGCATAAAAGGCAAAGATGATGAATAACCACAAATACTGCTATCTTTAAGACCTAGACAAAAGACAGTTCTTTAGACACCTGGTAGGGTTGCATCCAAACCAAAGTTTGTTAACCTCTCTTTTCCTTATTGGAAACATAGTTCTGTTTAATAATGATGATACAAGATGGCTGAGAGCTGGCTGTGATTTGAGGGAAGGAAAGGAATGGTACTAAAGTTTGTCCTTGCCCTACAGGGGGTTGGGAAGAAAAGGGTTTGGGTTTTGGTGAAGGAGTTTAATAGCAAAACCTTTTGCCACCAGAATTTCCTGGATTTCTGCAATTTGTTCTGAGCTTCCTGTGTCTGTAGTGTGGTAACAGAAGTAACGCACCTCCCCCAAATCAGTGGAAAAATGGTAAATGTTCAGCATATATAAGTTGGGTAGTCTTAAAATGTAAGATTAGCCATTTGATGGAAAAAATAGTATTTAACTTGCATAGTGAGAAGAGATGGGGAAAAAAGAACCAAAATTCTGACCACAAGAGCCCTTGAAGTGAGAACTGAAGTGTTGATTTAGTGTTGCAGCACCTTGTTCTGTAACTCCTGCAGCTCTGTCAGCCTTCCTTGCCCCTTTTCTTAGGACATGCCTGCCATGTTGTCCTGGTTTGAGACAAATTTGGAGGAAATGACTGAAAAGAACGGATCCTCTAATAGAAGGCAGATTTCAGCATCCTCTCCCCCACCAGGTTCGGGACAAAATTCCTTGGAGGAAAGTGAAAAACCCCTATTTATTTAACAAGCAGGGTGCCTGCAGGCATGAGAGGGAAGGCAAAAAAAAAGAATAATGATAAATAATAAAAACTCTCGTTGTGGAGAAAACCTGGTGAATTCAATCCTGTCTATAGGTGTGGCTCTGCTCTCTCTCCAGAGCTAGGGTGTGGTGTGGGCGTCTCTGGGCCATGGTGTGGGGCCTCCTGGTGATGTTCTGGTCTTGCTGAACAGCTCCAGAAGAAAAAAAAAAGAAGCCACAGTCCCAGGAGAACTCCTTGCTTCAGCTAACGAACAAGAAGCTAGCTGAAAAGCAAGAGAATGCACCTCTCTTCCCTGCTGGGGAGAAGAGTGAGCAAGTTATCTGTGTTTCTGAACACAGCTGCCAGAAGAATTCCACCAGTTCCCCCAGCTGTCCTGGACCTACCTTTACAGACACAAAACTCATGTCTGGCACAGGGCAGATGATAGGGAATCCAATATCATACAGTCACCCCAGGACACATGTGGAGGTGTCTTTTCCTTAGATGATGTGAGACAAAATAACTGGAATTAGGCATGACCAGCTTTTCTCTTAGTGCCAGTAATGTTAGTGACTGCCTTTGAATGCAGAATTTTAAATATCTTTGCTCCTTAAAAAAAAAAAAAGGCAACAACAAAACTCAAAAAAACCCCAGCAACAAAACAAAGTCTTCTTCATAATGATATTGGCTATTGTACTGTGTGACCCTGAGTGTAGTTTACTGTGTAACAAAGAAGTATTTTGCTTCCAGATGGCAGCATGGAGGAACATTAGTGAAATCAATATCACATTAAAGATTCAGGCTGCATTAGGTTGGTATGGCAGATTATTTTCTCTGAGTGCTGACATCATGTTTCATTATGTCCATTCCTGGATCTTCATGAGGTGGTGATGGAGCTGACTCAGCCCTTCTGAGAAGTTCCGTCTCTCAGGAGATCCTCCCACCATGGTGCTGTACCCAGCAGTGCTGTTGCCTGGTTATCTTTGTGGAGGTTGCAGCCATGGAGATGTCCTGGCACTGCTGTCTGCCCCAGGCGTGGTGCTGGCTGGGATGCTCCTGGCAGGCCTTGCCAGATGGCTGAGTTATCCAAAAGGGGAAGCTAGGTGGGAAGTGGTCTGTAGAGAGCCAGCAGAGGAAGGGTGATGCTGGGGAGGCCAACAGGACAGGGGATTTCGTTGTTGTTGCTTCTGTAATGATTTGCATGATGAGATGTGGTGCAATAGCAGGGTACTGGAGTGGGACTGAAGAGCCTCAGCCTTGCACCTTGATTACACCTCTGGCTCCCTCTGTGGCCTTGAGCAATTTGCACTCACCTTTCCCACTGTTAAATCAAGAAAATAATGCTTATTTATCCTTTTATACTACTTTGAGATGCCCAACAGAAAGGTGGTGATTATTGTTATTCATAGACTTCCATCTTTTTCCAACTTCTTGTATTAAGTTTTGCTCCTTAGAATTAAATATTTACATCTTTTAAGTCTGGTAAGATGAGTTTCCCACTTAAAGATGATGTTTCATACTTGCCAAATTGTTGGTTTAATGATAATTATTCCCATGTGTTGCTGGAGAGGCTGCATCAAAGGAAAATGCCAAAATGGTTTGGGATTCAAAGGCACAATGTTTTTGCTGCATTGTATACAGTGGCTGGTAGGAAGGGAGTTCCCTGAGTATCCAGCTGTGTTTACAGGAAACTGTTGGTCTCAATCAACACAGTGCCTTCAAACTGAGGAGTAAAAACTTGCAGTGTTTATGCAGTTAAAGAGTTTTCATAATTACATTAGCACATCTTGTAAAACTTCATCAAGTAGGGGAGCGTAGTGGTTTTGTTCGCATCTTTTACCTTCTGTGAGATAAGAATTAGGAGGAATGCAAAGCAGGCACCAAACTTTAAAGAATATGAAAAAGCTTATTATTAACAGAATTAAAAGTAAAAAGAGATAATTAAATAAATTAAAGCAAAACTCCTTTCTTCCTCCAGCACCTCCCCTTTTTTACCCAACTCACACAAAGGATAACAAACTATGATTTTGGTCAGTATTATAGTTCTTAAAAGTCTCTCCACTATTTAAGGAAAAAAGGCTTTCTTTTGCTTCATGTGGTTTCCAAACTGCTCAAAGGGCAACAGACCCACCCAGAAATTCTGCTGCCGTGAAAAACATCTCTCCCATGAATCTTGCAGTCTTCCCANACCTGTCGCCATCTTCAGCTCCATCTCCCATGATTTACTTTCTCTTTCCCTCTGACCTTGAAGTTGCCATGATTTTTTTCAGGCTTCATGTTGGAGAAAAATCCTCTTTTTCTTTATGTGGCTGGTTCCTCAGCTTGACTCTAGCTACGTTGGTTGCAGAAAGCTCTGTCAGCTCCTGCCGGGTCCGTGTGAGGGGAGAGGGGTCTCCAGTCCTTAGGAGCTGTGCCGGGTGGTATCGGCTATGCAGCAGCTTAAGGGTTGTTTCTTAGTTGCCCGCATGTCTTGGTTTGAAAAGACAGGTGTCAGCTTAAGGAAGGCAGGAGCCTCCCTTGAAATGGAAACTGTAAACCCCCTCCCTCCGAATTATTAGAATTTTGAAATTAAGGAGCTCTCAGGCAAAAAAAAATGGGAATAGGAATAACAGTTCTTTACTAGGAAGTTTGAACAAGAACAAATGCAAGAGTACAAAACAAAACAAAACAAAAACAAAACCACTGACAGAGTCAGAAGAATACAACCTGACACCCTGTTGGTCAGAGAGTTGGTAGCAGTCCGATTAAACGGTGGCTGCAGTCCTCCTGTGGTGGTAGGTGTAGTCCTGTTGAAGCAGTGATCCTGTAGAAGGATGTAATTTTTTTCTGGGGATCCCGTAGAGAAGAAGGTGGCTCCTCCAGGAAAGTCCACTGGAAGTGGGCTGCTTTGGTGTTTGAGATCTCAGCTTATATTGAGCATGGAATGCCTGGTTCCTCCCTCTGGGTGGGACATCTCACAATGGGATGATGAGTCATGGGCAAGGCGCTAATGGGCCATTTAGCAGGAGATAGTACAGGAGTGAGTTATCTGTGAGTCATGCAGGAGGCATTCATGGACCCATTCACAGGGCCATAGCCACACCTGGTCTCAACAGATGGTGATAGAATACAAGCTCCCAGGCACATCCCACCCTGCACCCCAGGACACTGCGGTTCTGAGGGGGTTCTTGTGCAGCTACCTGGGGCTGGGCCCTGGTGCCAGGGAAGGGGAGGCCCAGGGCCGCTCCAAGAGATGGAGCCTGGGGCCCCTTGCCCCCCCCATCTCCCAGCGTGTGGGAGGCTTGAACACCAATAGGAAGTTCCCGTGTCTCCACGTGGTTTAAATATATAAATTTCAAGAAGCATTATTGGTCTAAATGACTGTCCATCAACTGAGGTTCAACCCACCACAGGGAAGTAAGGTTGAGAGTTTGTAAAGCAGCTGCGTAACTCATTTGACTACAGGTCACATCAATGATTTAAGTTTCTAACTTTAGATTTAGATTGTTTATACTCTTAGTATTTAATTTTGGATGTGCCATTATAAAACTTCTCTACAAAATGTGATTTTAAAATGCCTAATCAGCTATTCGTTCTTCAATTTGATTCTCCATCAATGCAGAATTACATCTTCCCCTCACTAATGAAGTAAATAAATCAATACAAATGACTTGCAGTCATAAAGTCTACTGAGTTATAAGCTTATGCAGCACGACCAAGTCCATAAATGCACCATTTTAGTGCCTCACCTTTGGTTTATAAAGCAGCAAGTTGAAAATTGAGGTAGTAAGGCTGGCGGGAAGTTATTAAGGCAAAATTTCCGTTCTGGAACAGTCCATTTTGGACTCTTTCCTGCTGTTCTGTTTGGAATAGTCTCTGTGGGCTTTCCAGTCACTGTCATCCTCCACAGGGAGTGTGTGAGCTGAGGCTCCCAGGTCCAGTGGTGTGGTATCCACAGAGACTTCCCAGCACTCAGTGCCCTTGGCCTCTGCTCCTGCTGCTTCTACCCTCCTGCTGGCAAGTGTGGTTCTTTGCCTTCTCAGCATTTGGACTTTTTTGTCACTTTCTGCTTTTGGCACCCTCAGTGTTTTTTCTTTTGGAAAAAGGATTGCTTCTCTACAGAGAAATGGATTTAACAGTCTGGAGTAAGCAGGTGACCAGTCACCATTATATACAATAAAATATATATGAAGCGTATGTGTATATATATCTGTAAATTTTATAAATTCTGATATGCAATATTTATAAATTTGTAGATCATATATGTCAAATATATATGGGGTGTATATATACACAAGTATTTATTTAGACACATGTATAGGTATGCAAATATGTATATTCATAAACTGTATATAAATAAATAGAAGGTTTTAATCCTGTACAGTAGAGGTTTAAAAAACTGCTCAAATGAAGACTTGTTCTGACTCTGATATAAGTTATCATTTTATTATTAATAATATGTTTATTTTTAGTTGGATCCTGGGATCTCTGTGCAGGATTATGGCACTCTATAAAATAGATATTAAACTCTTCAAGACAGAAATGGAATAAACAAGGTGAAGGCAGAGAACAAGCAGACATGGAAGACCTGGAGTCTGCTGTTCTTTGCTTACACCTATTTATTTGTGTAAGTAAAAGCATTAGCTTCCCAAAATCAGGATATAACAAAGATATGTTGTTATGAGGTAACAGTTGTTTACTAACATTTTTCTGCTGTAGTAAAAGCAATCTTTGTGTCTTTGTTTATTTTTTTAAATTGTCTGTCAGTAAAGAAAAAGCCTGGTGTTGTGATTTTGGAGAGCAGTATGTGTTACTCTGCTACTTCTGGCTTTAAAGATTAAATCAGTGGGAATTATACAGTGCTCTGGGGATCTGATAACTGGTAGTAGCCAAGCAGAGACCTAAAGCCTGCCCAAGCAGTTTCACACCTGCATAAGGAGGTGGTGCAGTGCTGGAGGTGGAGCCCAGCAGCGTGGCTGTGGCAGTGCACACTCGCTCTGCTATTTGGTCTTGGTCTGATGGATTTCAGCTTACGTCTAGATCGGATCAGAGGCAGATCTGGGAAGGAAACTGAGTTTTCAGCCTTGTTCACTTAGGAAGCTTCAGCTTGATGAAGACTAGAAATAGCTGGAATCTCAATTTGGCTCAAGTTCTGATTGAAGCAGTTGTTTGCTAGCCTTGTCCAAAGGCAAATTCTCATTGCGTTTAGCATGATGTCTGTCCAGCAGAGCTTGTGCTGTGACTGCTGATCTGCAGCAGCCCTACTCACTCTGTCTGCAGATGAGCTGCTGGCTCTTCTAATTTAAATTACAGATTTTGTTTCCTAAAGTGGATGTTCCCTGACTTCCTAGGCATGGTTCTAGGAATTGTTGAGAGATGCTCCAGTTTGGCTGCCCTTTGAGTTTCTTCCATTCCATGGCACAACTCAGTTCCGTGGCCTCTTGTACACTCTCACAAGAACTAAACCAAAAAACAAATTGAAAAGGAATGCTGATTTACTGAATTCTGATTAGGAAGAGAAAAATAAACATGGGATGCAAAGGAAATCACTCACTACCTCCCACCATCAGACTGATGATAAGTGATGGCTACATGGGGCAGGCTGTCTTCAGTTTAATTATGGAGTTTGGTGTTCTGTGGTCGGGGATACTGTATCCTTTGGGCACTTGGGGCTAGCTGTCCCAGCTGCATTCCCTCCTAGCCTCTTGCCCACCCCACTCACTGAGGGGACAAATTGGGGGGAAAAAGGTGGCCTTGATGCTCTACAAGCACTGCTCAGCAGCTGCCAAAACACTGGTGAGTTACCAATGCTATTTAACCATAGATCTAAAACCCAGCACCATCTGGGCTGCTGTGAAGGAAGTTAACTCCATCCCAGTATACCACGATATGGTTAACTTGAAGATACATTTTGTATCAGCATCTGTGATCGAATACCTAATTAAGGGAAATTTTTAATGTTAACAAGGTTTCATTTCACTTACTGTAACTGTGGGTAGTAGGGAAAAAGAAAATACTTTGTTTCCTTTTTTTTTTTCTCTCTGAAATGCAGAATTGGAGCAGACGAAATGCAAGGAATAGAAATAAAAACTGGTTCCTTTTAATAAATGCAGGCCTTCATACTTTTCTTTTGCCATGCATGCAAATTTCTTTGCTAGAATATTTTTTCATTTGTCTTTTCTTAAGTACAGATGAATTGTTCATTGCCACAACTGAAATGTCCATATGCAGCATATTGAACAGACAAATTCTGTTCAGGTGGTTTTGTAAATGAATTTTGTGTGGAAAGGTTCAGATGTGGGAGCTCCAAAACACCTTTTTTAACACCATATTAATTCACTAGGATGGAAGTTTATCATGTCATATAAAATGAAACTCTCTCTCTTGATGTAACACTCCCTTCATGGTAACACCTAATATATTGTGCTTCAGTGACAGCTTTAGTGGGAGTCTGTTTCCACTCTTCAGTTCTCAGATGATTTGTGGGTATTACAGGTCTCTACATGCATTAACTAAGATGCTGTAGTCTCGATCTGCTGCCTTGGTTAGACATGGAATAAAAGTTTAATTGGAGTTCATTGGCACAGAGGGGTGGTAGTGCTGTGTTCAGCAGCTACATGAACTTTTACTTGGAATATTGAAAATAATGTTTTCTGGAAGATACCAGTATCTTTTTTTCCCTTTTATTGTTTTTGCTTGTACTGCAGTAGAAAAGGGAATTTGCATAAGACTTCAAAAACATCACGATAGTTCAGAATTTATGTGAGATTGAAGGGCAAAGTTAAGGGCTTTTGCAGATTTACCCTTGCTCTTTGATCTGTCTTTCTAAAGATGATCTAAAATACAGCAAGTGCCATGTCAAAGGAAGCATAACCTGTTGTCTGCTCCTCCTGTTTGCACTCTTTTGATTCTCTTTAGCCACATCTTTTTAGGCCTCACTAATGTGAATGGGTGATTTTATTTGGGGGTGGGGGAAAAGGTGTGTATTTTGTTTAAGCTCTGTAAAAAGAAGGCCTCTTCTTGAGAAAACATGAGGAGGTTGTGGAAAGGGAGGTGGTGTATTTAACTTCTCCCCTGCCTAATTAGGGGTACAGAGCAGGCTGGTGCTCTGTGTATGCAAGAACTTGTTTCACCACATCTGTCTTTGCATTGTCCTTCTCATTGTGTTATTTCTCTTATGTGAATTGCTCTCCAGGCTTTGTGGTACTTCATATCTTCTTGGGAAGACTAAGGGAGGACATCATGAGTGTCATGTGCACTGCAGTCTGCAAGAACAGTTCCATGGGGGGCTGATTTTTGATATAAATTTGGGGATAACACTATCTTAATGGCCAGTCCTGCAGACTGACTGAGGCAAGATATCTGTAGTTGAGTAGTCTACTGTTTAGCAGACTGTCTGATACTTCCTCTGTTGAAATAGTACAGAAGAGAAGTCATGTAGGAAATACAGTGTTGATCTAATAATTCTATCATTGATTTTCTTCTAGCAGTAGAGAAGTGACACGCTGCAAGATGAGGAAAAACAGATGCAGAACTGCTGGAGATCTGGGTTTAGCATTCTAATAGGTCTCGGGAACAGGCACTTTGAATGTTTGCATTCTTCTAGATGGTTCTGCAAATAATTTAAGAAAAATTGATCAGCTTAATTTCAGTTCTCTATGTCTGTAACTGGTTCAATGTAACGATGCAAGAGATTCCTGGAAATAAGGGCTGGTTCTGCATCAGCTAAAGCAAGTGGAGAATTAATCTCGTAAGCAAAATATTCCTGTATTTGCACCTTCTTGACTTTTATTGATAATTGGTTTTTGGCAAGCATATTCAAGAAGCAAGCCATGAAGAAAATGTCAGGATCTGTTTGACACATTGCTTGAAGCAGTACTTTGAGTGCTGTGGAAAGATGGGAAGGTGTGGTAATACAATTAATGGGAGAGGTAGAATGAGAAATTTATCCTGTTTAAGTATCTGTATAAGTGTTGCTGGTGAGGTGGAACTTCTTGGTTCTCTGCCATCTATGATATAATCACTGTGCTTTATACCATGTGGTTGGAGGAGGTCTGGTTGTTTTTTCAACTTCATGAGCACATTCTACTGCTACTTCAAATCTAGTATCCTCAGTTAAACATGAGAATTTGTTCTTCTTGCAGTTACAAGGTTTAAAATGTTAATGTTCTGTGTTTTCCTCTTCTTTCCTCTGTAGTCAAGTTCACTACCATGGTTCTTGGCAGTTAACTGTTTTATTAGTAAGCTTAATGCATGCCCTTAATTCCCTTTTAGGCAGAAACAGAATGTTCTGGTTTGGGACAGAGGGTTTTTTTTCTTCAGAGTAGCTTGTTTGGGGCTGTTTGGATTTGTGACCAGAACAGTGTTGATAACTCAGGGATGTTTTGGTTATTACTGAGCAGGGCTTGCACAGAGTCAAGGCCTTTTCTTGCCTCTTGCCCAGCCTCACCAGTGAGCGGGCTGGGGGTGCACAAGGAGCTGGGAGGGGACACAGCTGGGACAGCTGATTCCAACTGACCCAAGGGATATTCCGGACCATATGGCATCATACTCAGCGTATAAACTAGGCAGAAGAAGCAGCAGCATTAGTGGGGTGATGTGCAGAGTGATGACATTTGTCTTCCCCAGTCACCGTTATGTGTGATAGAGCCCTGCTGTCCTGAGGATGGCTGAACACCTGCCACCAATGGGAAGTGGGGAAAGAATTCCTTGTTCTGCTTTGCTTGTGTGTGTGGATATTGCTTTAGTTGTTAAACTGTCTTTTATCTCACCCCCCACCCCCCCAGGTTTTTTCCCCTTTTTGCCCTTCGAATTCTCTCCCCCATCCCACTGGAGGGGAGTGAGAAAGCAGCAGTTTGGGATTTTGTTGCTGTCTGGGGTTAAACCATGACAGTCCTCCATTGAAAACTGTAATGGCAAATAATAAAAGTAATGGGAATTCATTCCTTCTGTCAAGGGTGGAATGATTTATCTTTTGGGACAGTTGATAACAATGCTATTCCATGGTCAAGTAGGGAAATAAAAGTCCTGCCTCCCTTCCTCTCTGCTCTCTGCGGGAGTGCTCAACTGAACTTAATCCACCCACCCCTCTCATTGGCTCTGCCTCTGAGGACAGCCTCAGGTAACTGATGTAAAGGCTGCCTTTCTGTATTTAGTGGTTTGACAGTTATTTTGAGTTCAAAATGCAAATTTGACTTTTTGACTCTTTTTTCTTATGTGTGTGACAATGTTCTCATGCTGAAAAGACGTAATCAAGCCAGTCTTTGATCTCAGACATGGTTAAAGCAGATGGAAATTATTCTTTCAGGGGAAGCTGGGAGTTACAGGAGACTAACTGTAGGTGAATATACATTTTGCAAGTGTATGTTTAAACAAAATTATGAATTTTATGTATTCTGAATAGATTTTTTTTTTTTAACCTGTCATCTGATATCCAGATCTCTCCATTTCATGCTCACCTGCTGGCCAGAGCCAGCAAATGAGGATATTTGTGAGGACAACACTGAGGCCTGAGTTAAGATCCTCCAAAGTAAATCATGGAATTCCTACTGGCACCCACAACTGCTTCATCAGGCTATATGCATGTGGTGGTAATATTTGATGTGCCCTGAATTTAGGTGAAATCAGTGGTTTCAGTGGCATTTTGGAGTGCACCCTATTCTGTATGGCTGAAATTAGTTTTTTGGTGTGTATATGTGTATGTGTACACAGATATTGTTGCGTGTCTCAGTACTGTTTAAACAGAAGAATTTGTGTCTGTTTAAAATTTTTTTTTAAATTAAACAGGCAAGCTTCATAGTTCAGTCCCTGTTTCAAATTTTAGTAATGTTTTTCAAATGGTTAAAAGAAAGAGAAAACATTTGCATTACCATGGCCTGAAAAGGAAAAAGTAATCTCTTGATCTAAAGAGAAGCAAACAGATTATCATCAAAATCCAATAATGGGCTGAAACACAAATAAGGGAGTACAAAAAGCTGATTTTCATCTCTCCTGCCTTTTTAAATCAATTTTTTTTTTGCCTGACTTCAGTCACAGACGCTTGTACAAAAGGAAGGACAAAAGGGTCAGGCTGAGGACAAAGGACCGAGAGTGCCGTGGGGAGCAATCCCTGAAGCAGCAGAAGCACTTGAGGTGCTTTTGTGATGAGAGAAGTCCTGAGGATTGGTAAACTCACAGGGCAGGGTTCAGACTCGGGCATGAGCTAAATACAGATTTGCAAACAGAGCAAGCAAGAGATATTGGCAGCTCCAGGAAGGGTAGAGGCAAGAAAAGGCATGAGTAAGGTATGGTTGGAAGGACCCAAGGGAGGCTTGTGCCCTTCTGTCTGGGGATGCTGGGAGCAGTAGAGCTAATGGTACCCAGGGCTGCCAGCTCAGATCTAAGGTCTTGAAATCATACCATGCCTGGATTACCTTGTCACAAGCCATCACTGCAGAGCCTCGGGAGCTAAAATTGGATTGGCATTTTGTCTTTAGTGATGTTGCAGGGTTGCATTCCTTATGAATGTGAAGATGGCTGGGGCTCAGGGTGTGGAGAACGGTGCAGAAAGAAATAAAAACACTCCCTAAATAACAAAATGGCTGGATTTTAGGCTGGACCTCAAGATGGTTTTCCATGGTGGTGTTTGTAACTAATTAATGTTTTTGGCTGAGGGATCAGTGAAGAGCCAGGTGGAAGCCTGCCCATGTCATTGAACAGTCCTTGGCAGGGCATTTTATCTTGCCTTAGTCTGATTTCTGTCTGCCATAGAGGAAAAGATTACCAGTAGAGTAAGAAGGGGAGAGGGAAGAAGGAACTTAAAAAAAAAAACCCTCTGAGTGCCAAATCTATCATCTGCTTTATTAGTATGTCATTTGCTGTGTTTACTGAAAACTCCACTCATGCTGGGAGTTATCCATCCGATATGATCCATGTGCTGTGGCTCTGTCTCTGAATAAATGTGATTTTTATCAGCTCTGTTTGCAGGATGGAAAAACCATGCAACTTCTGCTAAAGCCTTTACTTTGAGTGTCTCAGTTAAGGTACTGGAAATACCAGTTCTGAGAGGATCTTAAGGATAAAAAGGAAATACAAATTTTATCTTTTGAGTGAGAGAAAAACATCTATCAGAGCTGCAGCTAGTATAGTTTATGCATTTTTTTTCAGAACAAGTAACTAAGAGTTAAGACCTAAGAGGACAGTTGTAAGGGACAGGGCTCCATCTTCAACAAACAGACTGAAAACATGTTCGTACTGTGATGGAAAGAATCAGTTTAAGAATGCAACAGGGTGTGAGTAACTTCAGGTGTATTCCATTGTCATGACCCCTGTGAAGCATGTAGAAGAAAAGGGAAGAATTAAATACCCAGCTCCTCATCCATAAGCTAACTGAAATAATAGTAATTTGGGGGATTTTTGTGCAAGAAAGCCCTAGCTTGTTTTATGTTTTCATCTACATTACTCCAAGCTTAAGTGTTCAGGGATTGTCTTTCGACTTCAAGACAGATTGGGCTGCAACCCACTTAGGGCAGGAGTTTATGCAAGACAGTGTGTGAGATGAGCCCAGCAGTGCTGTCATTATAGATGTGAATCCCAATTACAGAAGGGAATATTGATCAGCCATTCCACCAGCCGTGGCAGATCTGTCCCCTGGACAAAGACTGCAAGGCTTCTTCCTTGCGTGAGTTTTGTGCTAGTTCAGGCTAACCCAAGGATCTTCACCTCTGCTACGTAACCTTTACTGGGCTGCTTCCCTCCTGTTTGGTATCTGTGGGTTTGGACACAACATGTTAAGTTTGTAAAATATCTGACTAGGGAATAACCTTGGCAATCTCACCATCAAAACCTAGGTAACAGAAAAGCTCATTATTCAGTGTGTTATCTCCTTTTTTTCTTCCAGACAGAAGCAGTGCCTAGGAGTTTCTTGTTTCATGTCTGTGTACTTATCATTATGACTTCTTAAGTCTTCCACTTCTGCCAATTAAATCAAGGTTTATGCATACAGCTGGTACAGGGCTCTGGGTGCTGTAATCAAATCCTTTTTCTTCACGAGAATGAATTATATTTTCATCCTTATTTTTCTCTAGTGCTTAGACTTGTCACAGAAAGAAGCTGACAGGCAGAGGGCACTTTGCTGCTGTGTTTTCTGGCTGCAATTGAATTCTGTCCTTACGAAGTAAGGAAAAGAATCTCTGTTCCTTGTGATCAACAGGTGTCATACTGAGTGTGCCTCATGGATGGTCTCTCCACAAACAGATTGTAGGCACTGCTTGGGTTGTTTTGTGCTGTTTTTATATAATCTCATGTTACTAGCATTTTACTCCAAAGATTACCTGTGGATAATTTTCTTTTGCTTCTTAAACTGGCTATTGGTACAGATGTGTATCACTTCAAAGTACAGAAGATTTTAGTTGTAGATAAGTGCATAATTTATAAATTTATAAAATAGAACATTTGAATTAATAAAACATTTGTCTTACTGACTTGGAAGTTAATTTCTACCTCCTAAAAACCTCAACTTTCTCCATTCTGTTTGCTAGGAAATAGTGGGATCTCAGTTGCTCACACATCTCAACAATGTCATAGTACAGCTGTTGGCTGTGGCCAGACCTGGGGGACAACCCAGTGCCTTTGCTGGAGTTGGCTGGCTGGAACCTTAGGTCAGAATTCAAAAATGGGCTAAAAATCTCAGTATAGATTTTTATTCCCTTCCATGAGCCATAGCAGCAATACAATGGATATTATGTTAGTAAAGGCATAAAACGTTTGCAATCTGATTAATCTGATTTTTTGTGAATTGGAATGGTGAAGTATACAAGAGTATTTGATATATAATAGATGCTCTTGGAGAATGTGTCTTCTAAATGAGAGAAATGGGTGCATAGGCAGCAACTGCAACTCTCCTGTTACTTGCTCTACACTCCTGAATTAAAGATGCAAATTAATCTGCATATGCCTCCTTGAATATATTAAGGCATGATGATTCATTAACTGTTTTCTGAAGAGAAAGCTTTTCAGATTAGGCAGCTGTCAAACATACTAACTCTCTTCTGAAGGAAGCTGCAAAAAATTTGCTTTCACTTGTGTATTTTGTTGCATTTTTAATCAAGGAGGGAGATGGGGATTTGTAGGCATGTGCCAAAAGTATGCAAGTTGAGTGAAAGATTCTGTCAGCTGACCAGAGGCTTTCTCTGATCCTGCTGAATGTGTATTAGTAAAATCAATGCAAATATATTTCTTATGCAA
>WEIT01003300.1:45421-57512 GCA_013389985.1 Dryoscopus gambensis | reverse complement strand
GCAGAATGACAGCAACTGTGATCTTAGAGCCTGATTACAAGAGGAATCTTTATTCCAAAATAGTCTTTCATAAGTTAACACCAAATTAAGTAAGAAGGTGCATAATCCTTTGCTGCTTTTGCTTTGTTGAAACCACAGGAATGGTTACTTGAGAACAAGTGATCAGATGGGTAAAATATCATATTTGAAATAACCACCTCTCTAGCAGGAACCACACTGAATCTGACTTGGGCTGTGTCTCACCATAAAAATTTCAAATCTCCTTTATTTACTTCAAAGAGCTCATCAAATCCCAGAACTTCTACGTTGAAAAACATTTCTAAACACCTATTAATCTATTAATAGATAGAAATAAAAACACAAGAAAAACACTCAAATGTTCTGGAAATGAAAGAAATTTGGTATGAAAATTGCTGTTTGGTATATCATTTAACACTTTTGTTCTCTTGCATTTTTTATATTGTTTCATGCCAGGCTGATAGCAGTGATTCATTACATGAAATCAGAACATTACAGGTTCAATCCGGAAGCATCTGTCTTGCTGACAGGGAAGGATCCTTTAGGTCACTGAGCCACCTCCCTGAAACTGCAGGAAACTGCATCAAACACATAAGCTGGAAATATCCCCAGCAGCTTAACGCCATTCAGCTTCATAGCACCGGATTTGTCAAACCTTGACTATCCCACAATAAAATAAAAGCTGCCAGAGGTAAAGAAAAGCCTCAAAAGTTAATCTATGCTGCAAATCTATGTTATAAAACACAGCCCAGAAATATTGAGAATGCACCAGGTCCTGGCACTGGCACAGACTTTGTGGGATTCCATAAAAACAAATATTCAAATCAGAAATGTCTGGTTAGTAGAAAATCCTGAATATGGGCAAGACATTCATGTCCATATGTGTTGTCTTCTCTGCAAGGTCATTTAATAAATGGAAATCTCTTGACAGCCTTTTTAATCCAAGCTCCAGTGACCTCAGTGCTCCTGAGAACAACCCTCTTGCTGTGTAACTCACTATGAACTTGAAAATGTTGCTTCATGTCTCCATGAGTGACACCTTGTCATGTCCATGTAATCTGCAATGAAGGAAAACCCACACCTTTCAAGAGTCCAGAATGGTTACATGACTGATTTTGGGACAGCAGTGATGAGGATGAGCTAACTTTAAACTAAGCATCATGTCAACATCAAGAATTTTTTAAGAGTCCTTCAAGGAAGAGCAGATGGCCTGGCAGAGAAACACTGCTTACCTGAAAGTGCCCTCTTAAGCTCTAAGAGCATCAGCTGCACTTCACTGGTCCAGAAGATGTCCTTGTACAAAACTCATATCCAATTCTATTGGTACAAGTCTCTTTCCTGAGCTATGTTCTTCTATTTCTTGGTCAAGTGAAAAAACACCCAACAGAATTTGTGAAATGAGCAAAGGGAAGCCCAGACCTGGATCTATTGTCTCAACAACAATATAACTGAATTATGTACCCAGCTCCAAAAACTCTTTTGAAGAGGTATGTAAGTATAAAGAGAATTATATCCTAGAGCCAGCTTTCAGAGAAATCTGTGCAAGGGCTAGTGTAATCAAAGTAAATTATTACTCATTTGAGCTATTTTGAATTCTCTGAAGCTTTGCACAGCTTTTTGCAGAGGCAGAGAGAAAACTTTGATTTGATTTGGATGACCATGATCTGTCACAGATGAGTGCTGGTAAAGCCACCTCTTGGAACAGGACAGGGCAAAAGACCCACTGTAAACTCAATGAACCCCTTCCAGACCTCATTCAGAATAGCACTCAGTAATTCACCTGTGATGTGCCATGTGTTTGTTGATTGCAGTCTCAAAGTATTTCTAATACTGTAAAGAATTGTGAAGCATTCGCTGTGATTTTAGAGACTGTTATTATTTAACTACTGGACTCTGGTAAGTAACTAGAATTTCTGGCTGACCAGTAAAAAGACCCAAGGTGTTACCTGGTTTGTCTGTGGACTCATTCATTGAGGGACAGGTGAGAAGAGAACCAGGAAGTCCTGGTTTACAGGCAGGTGCTCCACACCACCAGACACTGTTTTTTCCCTTCAGAGGCTGCCAACCGAAGGTGTGTGTAGAAATAGTTATAAACATATCTGCCGTGCCATGGGTTGTCTCCCTCTTTCTCTCTAAAAGGAAAAATGCATTTGGAAGTATGATGTGATTATGAAACATGAATTTCTGATTAGAGGTGTAATTACATTCCCTTTTGATACCAGCCAATGGTGTTCACACAGGCCAGATAATAACATGTGCACTTGGCAACCTTAAACCTCACCAATTTCTTAACTGCCATTTGGAGGTAATAAAGAATATCCGTGTTTTAATTTTTAATATTTTCAATGTCTGTTCTTACAGCCATTATATATTTTGGGGATGAACAGCTGAATCCATCATCCTGTCTCCAACTGAATTTCCAGAGGCATTTTACCTGAACCTTGCTGCTTTTTTTCTCCCTCCTACATAGACTTGCTCTATCTTCACTTTTTTATAACCACACTGTATATTAACAATAAGAACATTAACTCATAAAAACATTAACTCATTGAGGTACAATTATACCATGAGAGTGCATCCAACTCCGTATGTATTTTGACATTCCATTTAGCAAATTGTGTTACGCTTTTAAGAGTGAGTCATCTCAGCTCTGAACCACTGCAAGGGAGGTAGAAGTCTTGTGAAGAAGAAAATATAAAGACAGATACATGTATTAAATCTGTTTTAAATGATGTTAGAACTGAGTGTCAAAGAACAGAGCTTCATCTCCCACATAAAGGACCTGGATGCTGAAATGCCAAGGGGCAGCTCTAATTGCAGGGCGTTTGGTTGGACAGCAACTGGTGGAGTGGGTGCCTGCACTAGAAATGCCTCAAGAAATGCCAAACTGAAACCAAGGAGATATGAGTTAGAATTTTTTTTAATGAAGAAATGAAACAGCAGAAACTGATGGAAGTTGTGATGTCTCCTCTCAAATGCCATGGTAGCAGTAGCACTAAACAGATGTCCCATGTTCCAAAGAACAGAAAGAAGAAATGGCAGGTTTGGCACCTCTTCACAGTTAGCAAATGTAATTATGGCTTCAAATGCAGTAATGGAGCAACCTTGCTTGGCTATAATTGGATCTGCAATTGGCACCAGCTTTCCTTCCCTCATACGGGGACCTGCAGAACAAAGTGCTGCACATGTTCCTGCTGAATTATACTGGGTCAAATTGGGGTCAGATTAAAATACTATGGAAGGGAGGGGAGGAAAAATTAAGAGTAGGGACAAACTCAGTGTTTTCCTGCAATTCTAGCCTCTCTGGCCAAATTGTTTGGGATTCAACTGGATGTGAGTTCAAATCAAATAGCTACTTTAATTAGGGGAACTCCCAGTCTGTCTGAAATAACACTGTGTTCTGGACAGATCAGGACAGGCAGAAGAACTGGCATTGTCTGAAGAGAAGACAGTCCTCAGATAGGCACAAAGGAAGGAAAATAACCCTTTAAATATACCACAATACCAGGGAAGAGTTTTCTCCTTTTCCTCTCCTTTCCTGAGCCAATGAGATTTCAGAAGATTTGGTACAGAGTGGGAAAAAACCCTTCTGTCAACTCATGCTGCAAGTCTGCAACAACACATCCACTAATAGCAATTACAACAATGCCTATCTTGTTATTTGGATACATAAAATATCCACGTTAGGCAGTTCAGACTCTTTCCATTACAAGGCCATTTTCTGTTGCTAGTAACTTTGCCAGATTTAAACTTGAGCTGAAATTCCCTTTTGACCCTGTCCCAGGCTGAGTCTGCCTGCAATGTTCCCCTGCATGTGCATTTATGCCTAACTGGGATGGCTAATTCTGATCCAAAGTAAGAAAAAACAACTTATAAAATACTGCTTCAAAAGCTTCATGTCTCCAGAAAGGAAAAATGACATTAAAATAATCCTTGTGACATTTTTCCTGCCAGAAGAAGAGGAAAGCTAACTATGTGCAATGTGGATGCTACTGAAAAAATTATCTTATGATAATGCAAAATGCAATGCTTCCCCACAGCCAGAGTCAGCAATAGACACAGGTAATGCTCTAGCCCAAATTAATTTTAATTTAGTAATATTCTGACACACAACCATGTTCTTTCTCCTATTGAAACTAGTAGGACTTTTCCATTAAATTTATGGAGTCTCAAAGCCTCTTGTTTGTATTTCTTTAGAATTGTATCCCCCTATGACATCTCTTAAGGCACCAGGAATTACAACCCACTTATGCTATTTACTATTCGAAGGTCTAATTTTTATCCCTAACATTGACAAAGAGCTAATTATTCTTATTTTCCTTTCTCTCAGTACTTTTTTGCTTCATAATTTGAAATTATAATTATTACTGATTTAGAATAAAACATGAAATTACCCCTGATAGCACTGAGAGCAGAATACACAGAGGAGCCAGGCCGTACTCTGTGAGAGGGACCAGTTGACTCTGCAATTAAGTAACGTTGCCATGGTAGTGAGGAGGTCCAGGGAATAGCTGGGTAACATTAATTAAGGATGGCATGGCTGGGAGACACTCATGGGTGATTGCTGAGCTGGAATCCAGCCTCCCCACCAGAAAACAACAAAGCAGTTTATAAATATTAATAACCATTTGCAGCACCTAATTGTGAGGAAGAAGGGGACGTTACAGGGAAAAATAATGAAGGAAGAGGACTGTGCATGGCAATGTCTGTGCAGGGCTACACAGCAAGTGATGGCAGAGCCACTGCACTCTGTAACTCTCTGTATTAAAGCCATTGCCCCTCCAGATTTCATCATTCCTAAGGAGAGCAGGAGCCTTTTTGTCACCTGGGACTGGTCTGAGGCTGCTTTTGCTCAGACTCATCCCTTTAAGCCAAGCAGGGCAAGAGACAAGACCCGCTGCTCATTCCATTAACAGCCATTAGTGTTCTGCAACAGCAAAAAGCAAATTACTCGTCTCCATCTGGCTTGCTGAGCTTGTGAGCTTGGCTGAAGGAGGACCTGGAGGATGGGACCTGCCCTTCCAGAGGTAATTTGGACTCAGTGACTAAAGCAGTAACACAGAGTGATTTGTCTTTGTGTGGTAGCAGTGTCCCATTTGTATGAGCAGGTCTTACAGAATGAAAAATGATGATTTATTCTGATTTTAGTAGGAAAATTCGCTCTTCTCATCAGTCTTCTATAACACTGTAACAGACCTTCAGGAGATAAAGCTGGGCTAACAGCACCTGGTGGAAGACCTTCAGAGGAAAGAAATAAGTTCCAGTGGCTTTTTGATTAAATTCTTATGGACAGAAATGAAAAATAATACAGTTTCCTGATGCCTTGGTATCAGTAATGGCTGTACTGGTTAATGGAAGGATATTCACATCAGAAACATTTCTGCAGGTCTACCCCATGCAACTCATTTTACCTCTCCACCACTCCTCCCAAATGTGAGAGAGCCAGCCTAGATTATTCAAGGATCTTAGATTTTAAAAATGAGACCTTACAGAGTTTCAGCTACTGAGCCAGCTCATAAATCCAGTATTTCAGGTGGCAGCCCTTGGCAGGGAACAACCACCCCATAAAATCATGCTGGGCGAGAAACTGTCATTTCAGTGAATGAGAATTACTAATTCTGTTATAATGTGTGCATGTGTGAGGAAGGTAATTGAGGAGGAGTTTTAGTTCTATCTTTATGGCGTCCTTCAGAAGATTATGATTCTGACTGCTTTTCCCTGTTGTCCGTCCAATTTCCATAGTGACTGTTAAAAGTTGAACAGCAGCAGTTAATAAGGACAAGCCAAGTATAAACCTTTGGAAAACTCATTCCTATTTTGCTGCTCCCCTGGTTGCTGGCGTTAATATCCCACCTCCCTCCCTGAGCGTGCATTTACAAATGGGATGCAATACAGAGGTCCCAGGGCTGTGGTACCTTCATGGTCTTGTACAAAACAGACACATTTGGAGATGGTTCAGGAAAACCAGATGTTCACCCAAAAAGGGAACTGGCCCACCTGCTTGTGCCTGAGTTACTGCACACCCAGGAGATGAGCTCCTGCTTACATTTAAGCTTTCTGTATTATTTACAGAGAAAAGTAAGCCAGGACTGCATTTTATATTATTAAGGCCTCTTTGAATTCTAAATTTTTAAAATTTTTTAAAAAATTTTTTTCCTAATGCATACGATCACAAAAAATGACAGTTAATTAGAGAACAAGCTATCAACTATCAACTGAAATTCTCACAGTCCAGTTGCTAAAAAAATTTAAACATCAGTCTGTCCTAAAAACAAATTCAGGAACAGAGCAAACAGTTCTCTTTGAACACTACACACAGAGCCAAGTTTTTGGTAGGTTCTGTTTGCAAATATTTAATTTTGCACTCAGTTGTTATTTGGTGAGAGATGTGGCAATAACTTCCATTTGACCTTAGTCATTCTGAAAGATAAATGCATGTGAAAGATTTGAGAAATTTTGACATGTCACCAGTACACGTAAAATATATGACTTCTCCCAGATCAAATACATTTGCAGTTTTAAGAGACACTAAATGGATGCAGACAGATTTGATGTATTAATCCACCTGAAATAATACATGTTACATAATTCAGTATTAGCACATTTAATGGGAAACTGCACAAGTCCAAAGTGGTGGTAATTTCAGGCCCATAATTTAAAAGTACCTGGTTTAATTCAATAGAGATAAAAAGCAAATTTGTTCTTTCCTCCACGAATGAAATAGTACTTCAAGGTGCAATAAAGAAAAAATTTGGCTTCACTCAGTGCAGTCTGTGTTTGGAAATGGCATACACTGTTCTCGATTCATAAAATCTTGCATGTATTTAGGTACTAAAGAAGTGGATGCTGGGTTTTGTCACCAGTGTTTGGGAGACAACTTTATCCATTAGCAGATGTAAATTGCTGGAGGCAACTATTAAGCACAAGTAAACATGTGTTGCCTTTGAAACACTCTCACTGCTATAACAGACCAATGGCATGATTATAAATATGGCCAGCAGGGCTTTCTGTGAATTTTTTTAATCCATTTTCAAAGTATTGCTCATTATGTCCTGTGTTTCTTCATATATGGTCCCTTGGCACATATATACAGCCCTGTTTAAACAGTGGGGCAGGGAGTTGTTCTCTGGTACATTTTGCTGTGTATTTCTGTTAACTCCCCCCCACCCTTGCTTGTGAGACATTTAATCACCCTTTTATTTCCCCTCATAACAAACCAGAGGATGATCAGAATAACCTGGGATTGAGCTATACAGAGATTAAGGACATGCCTGCACTTTGCAGTGGAGCATGGTAAAACCAGTTTTAGGGAATCTGTGTTTGTGCCTAATAAGCTGCCACAAGCAGTTTTGCCCAACACCTGGTGCTATGTCAAAACACAACTCAGGTTCAAAGAACCAGGGGTAATTAGGAGTAATTACCCTGGCACAGCTATTTTGCCCCTGGTTTTGGAGCTGACTTGCAGCCTCCCCATAGGCTTGCTCAGAACAATGTGCAAAATTCCCTGCTCAAGGTCATACCAGAAATCAATGGCAGAAGCATGAGAAGAGCACAGCTGGCTTTAATTCAGCCCAGTCACCAGATGTTCTCCTTTCCCAAGCACAACCACCCCCTTTTCCCAGAATACAGTAAAGTGTTGGAGAAGCTGCACAGCTTGTAATACAGGCAGAGAAAAAGCAGCACAGGCAAAACTAAATCACCAGAGCATCACTCCAGCAACAAGCTGTCCTGTTCCAGGACCACGGAAAATCTGGCCCTTTGCCTCTATCACCATGAGGGACCTGCACAAATAAGTTACACCTGTATTAAACAATGGAGAATTTTGTTTAATAAACGCAGTTTTTACTTGACTGCACACAGCCACGTTTGCTGGTGCCAGAGCCCTGAGGGGAAGCCCCTGCTCGGGGTGGCACAGCAATAAATTCCAGGTTTCCCCGGTCACTGCTGAGTCTCCACTGGAGATCCTTCACTTCTGTGGCCAGCAGCAGGATCTGACTCTTAATACATTAACTAGTGACACTTAATGCCTAGAAGGAGAAATCCAGCTATCTGCAGCCACTAAAATAACACTGTGCAGCTTGTCATACTCAGTCCAATTTGTTCCAGAGTCTCTCAGAGACACCAGGGAAATACTCCATTCTCCAGTTCAGCAAGCTTCATCTACAGTATATTGCTTCCTAAAGAGTTGCTACACTGGCAAAGAAAAAGAATAGAGGCTTAAAACAAAACTACAGGCTTTCCACCATGACTGCCACCAGCTTCTGTCACTGAATTTAAATCTAAAGCCATTTTCTTTCTGAGATAATTGCTAGTTTCTTCTGTTTTCTCAAGCCGCTTGCTTTGGTGCAATTCTGCACTGATTTATATTTGCTTTTGACTTCACTTGATTAGGTGTAAGTGATGGGAAAAATGGCTTTAAATTTCACTGCTTTAAACATTTCTTGAATCCGTAGATAACATAGGCAGACTGACTTTCTAAGTTATTGTCATCCTTGTTTCCCTGAAATCACAGTAGTTGAAACCATTATGTTTTTTTTTTCCATGCACAAACAAAATTCATATCCTTTCAGCTTAAATTATTTTTAGATGGTGAGATGCAGGAGTAAAAACAATGACAAAGCACAGTTGATTTCTTTTAATACATTTGGAGCAAAACCAAGATGGAGCTGTTTGCAGCACACAGCAGACTCCCAGAAAATTGCAGTCACAGTAGATGGCAGATGTAATAAATTTCCATGCCTCCAGCCAGCGCATCCAAGCTCTGATTTGTCTGCCCCAAACCAGCAGAGTAAGAGGGAGTTCTATGAAAGGCTCTTTTTGGGACTGTTTTTCTTCAATTCATTGCCACTGGCAAAGAATTCCTCCTGATCTTGTAAAAGCTCTTTGTGGGAAGTTTGTTTGGCAGCTGTTGGTGCAGGGGGGAAACAAGGATAAATTTCCCATTCCCCAAAAACACCTCAAGGCTCTCGTGAGCAGCTCCAGGACTTTCTGAACACACTGTGAAGATAACAGAGCACTTCCAAGGGTGATTACCACAGCAAGAGTGAAGTGGATGAATACTCACGAAGAAATGACCAAAGGAGCCATTCAATTTTTCTTTTGAGAGTTTTGTTTCATAAATCTTCAGACAAGCCATCAACTTTTCCATTTTGGAAGTCAAATCTCAGCTTGATTCTCCTTGCCAGTAACAAAACAAAAGATGCTCTATGTCTGCCCACAGAGCCCATCACATGGCCTCCAGCTATCCCAGCTCTTCTGGGTGCTGACACTGAAAAAGAAAGAATTAGAGCACAGAAGAAATGCTTTTGATGATGTGCAAACCCCAGAAAGATCCAGAGCACACTAATTTAAGATTTCTGAGCTTACAAGGAACAGCTCTTACTGTGGGTAGTTACAGACGAGAAGAAAGAGTTCCTTCAGTGGGAAGAATTTAACAGCTTCTGCCCTGAAGGGTCTTTTAAAATCATGTTAAGGAAAAGAAGAAATCAATAAATGCACTTGTTGGAGGAGGAATTCAGAAGCTGTGGCCCTGCTGAGGCCAGACCTGCCCCAGGGAGCTTAAAGATGGACCCAGACTAAGAACTCTGACCTCAGGAATACAATGAGGTTTGACTTCACTCATGAAGACATCTTAAAAAAGTAAATAAATTTGAACGTTCCCCATTTTGACTGGATGTATGGGTTTGGGGAACTCGCTCTGTCCCTGACTGGAAGTCTGGAGAGTGGATCTTTACCTGGCATCAGTCACACTCTTTGTGTGACAGCCTTTTCTTTATTTCTAAAAAATCTGCCTGTACTGCTTCTTACAGTGCTGATCCCATAATAAGTATTTCAAACCCATTTGTTTTGTTCATTGTTTTTTAAGCTGAATGGAAACATGAAAAAATACCAAAACCCACAAACCAAGCTTTCCACACAGAGCTCACTGCTGAGCTGCAAACATCTGCCTGCCTGGGATGGACTCCTCAAGCCCTCGACATTAGCAGGCAGCAAATGTCCCCTGAATGTTCCATCTGGCATGGCTGCTTGATGATTTCTAATCCTCCTGGAATAGCATTTTCCAGACAACTCCTATCACACACTGAGCAGTCTCCGTATGTTTGCAAAATGAAGTCAAATTGGTTTGACATCTCCTGCAAGAAACCTTTATCATCAAAATTTGGCAGAAGAAAAAGACAAGGCTTGTTCCTGACCTAATGGTTTCCGTCCTGCTTCAGGTAAATTCTTACACTAGGAGACATTTGCGTCTCAGAGCTGATTTTTCCTGCATACTGAACTAATTCCGTGCAAAAAACATCCAGAACAGCATTGCATAATAAAGGAAAAAATGTCGGTTTTCTCCTCTATCCAAGCTGTGCTGAAGGCAGACAAGTTTACAGCAGCCCTCGCCTCTGCACCTCTCCAAGTGCCTCCCTGATTTATGGCACAAAGAATCTCCAAGTCAGAGCTGATTTATCTCACTCTGCTCTGGCAAGGCTGCAGGAACTTTAGCAGCAGCTGGAGCTGCAGAACTCTAACCAGGGCTGCTGTTACTCATCTATATTTCTGATATTTCCATGCATTGAAGTAGTTTCCTGCTGGGAACATCTGCTGCAGTTATGGCCTCATTCTACCACCGTGGAGAAGACATTAGTGTGTTTTCCTGAGCAGGAGCTACTAAGTTCAGACTATGAGTAAAGGCAGAACGTGTGGCCTCAGAATGAGAGGGGCCTGCTTGGAAAACCTGACCCCAGTGAGCTCAGAGCAGCTGCTGTGGGAATTTTGACTGGCAGGTTTTGCTATGGAGTCCAGCCTAGGAGCAAAGAGTAAGGTGAGATAAAAGTGAGCTGAATTTATGGGTTTCCACAAATGATTAAAAGGTTTTCCTAGACAGCTCAGTTACATAGACATACCTACTGATGGACACCTTTATTCCTGTAGACTGGAAGACAATTTTCTGAAGGCTACATATTACCAATTTTTTTACAGAAGAGTTGTGCCCCAAGCAGAAGCAACAAAACAGATCTTGTGATTAACCTGCTGGTAAATTTCATGAGGAAAGCACAACTCTTGCTACAGACTCTTGTCAGGAGTTTGCCACATGCCTCGTTTTCCCACCGATAACCTGACAACTGGAATTCTCCCATGTCCCGTTGTCAGGGAGGATAGCAATGTCTACAGTTGACAGGAACTGTTTTTTATTTGTGATTATATCACATTGTGCTCAAGGATGTTCCAGTTTTGGCCTCAAAGGATAATACAACTCTTCCAGGGATGACCTTGTCTTCTACCCCCCAATTTCCTACTTATCTCAGCATCATGTTTAAAAGTAACCTTTGTGCACTTGGTTGAAGTGTTGTAGGAATTCTTTAATTACTTCTAAGCCTAGCTATTTGCAATTCAGAAGCTTGTGTTACAACATTAAAAGGCTTTGACAAAGTAATGTGGAATTTCTGGAGTAGGCTCCAACAACACAGTTTCTTTTCATCTTCTATTTCAAGGAAGAGTGACAGCAAAAGTTAAAGGCTGTTTTTATTTAGTGCTGTTTGACTGAGAGATTAAGGCTTGAATTTCTAATTTGAAGAGCAATTCTCAATGGAGATACAATATTTGTCTCTATTAAGGACAAGGTGCCCCTGAAATTGAAATCTGCTGCTCTTCAGAAGTTTTAAATTTCAGGAAATTATAGCTTTTTACCTTGTTTACAGAAAAAAAAGAAAGAAAAGAAAGAAAAGAAAGAAAAGAAAGAAAAGAAGGAAAGAAAAAAAAGAAACAAAAAGAAAGGAAGGGGGAAAAAAGGAAAAAAAAGAGAAAAAAAAAAAAAGAAGAAGTAGTTTTGTACCAGAAGTGCCTAACACAGGATATACATGTATTTCAAATAAAAAAGGTAACCCATATAACCTCCAAGCAAGGCACCTCTTGCAGCCACCAGCAGCCTCCCAGTTAAGCAGCTGTTGATCTTATTTCATGGCCATCTCCCTTCAGAGCATGTAAATCCTGTTATATGCAGTTGTACTCCTTTCCTGGGTTACAGGGTATTCTATTACCATCTTCATGAGCTCTTGAAACCAGGTGTAGCAATGTTCCCTGCCTC
>WEIT01003300.1:2497-45121 GCA_013389985.1 Dryoscopus gambensis | reverse complement strand
TCCTTAGCAGACACCTGTCTTTTTCAAACCAAGACAACTCCCCATTCTCAAACCAAATCCTTTCCAGTTTCAAGTCATCCCAATTCTGCTGTATAACAAAATGGAATGTGGGGATAATTATGAGGCAGACATTTAGAAACAGTCTTACATCTCCAAAGACATCATTTGCATGAGGAAACATTCTGCAGCATCCTCATGCCAAAGGACCTCCTCTCTTCCTCCTCCAGTGCCCAGAAAAACCAGATTTCTTCCTGCAGACTCCCATAGGGGTAGTGAAGACGTGGAAAATGAAATATTTTCCATCAGGCTATAAGGGGTCCCGTCACCACCTCAGCTTCTATACAGAAAACCAGTAGTGAAGCTTGAGTTTGTTTTTCAGCTGAAGAAGCTCAGAGCTGTGTCCCCTGCTCCAGCTGTCACACAGCTGTACCCTGAGCTGGCAGAGCAGAGAGAGCCTTGGCTGAGCTGCAGAACCACAGCCACAAGATCCCAGTGAGCAGAGACCTCCCTGGCCCCCTTGCAAAGGGTGGCTTGATCTCAAAGGATGCAATTACAGCTCAGCATGACTGATCCTCACCATGACAGACCCTGAGACACACAAACCTGTCAGACTCATCATCTGTCACCCAAACAAAATGCCAGTGACCTACAGACATAGCTGCCCTCACCCAGCAGATTAATTCATTATAAAATAGCTGCACTCAGTATGATGGTTGCAATTAACTTATGGAACTGTCAGAGCTTTCAAGAACATAAGTCAGGCCAGAGAGAGGAGGAAATGACAGACAACAACAAGACCTCAGGCATTTCAAATTGGAAAAAAATGTTTCAGCCTTATTCACAATAAAAATAATTTCTGTCTGGAAAGCACTGTGACTATTTATATTAAATATTGTGTTAAACTCTGTATAAAGCATCTGCTCCAGGCCATAGCAGCTTGCATCCTAAATTGAGCAAAAGTGGTGGTTGTCACCCTCATTTTAAAGATGCAAGATACAGTCACAGAGAGAAGAGGTGACTTTACAAAACAAGCATGACAAACACATGAACTGAATTTGAGCTCAGATGGTATATGGGAATGTTTTAACTGAAAGCCTTCCCTTTCCTGTCAGTGAATTTCCCAAATGCATACACCTAAATCCCTGTGGCTTTCACTGGATTCACAGATTTGCATTCCTTCTGTTTCTACCAAATTACATAGGCTTCCCACTTACAAGAAAATCTACCAAGGCTCTTAGAAGTTATTTCTCTCTCTTTCCATTTCCTTAAGGGAACCTGACTCCAGGCATCAAATATAAAGGCAGTTCTTGTGGGGACTTTCAAAGTTGCTTTCATGTCTGCTGCTCTTTGTGCTGAAGTCACAGGCTGCATTACTGCTGGCACGGGAGGATGGGCAGAGCCTGGGTCTGGGCCGTGTGGAGGTGTTCTCAGGCAACAGCCACAGGCACTTTCCCTGCACAGAGCAGGCAGGATGGAGACAGGGAGGCTCCTTGCCCTCAGCTGAAAGGTTGTCTCTCAACGTTGCTTGCTCCTTCTCTGAGATGTGTTTTTTTGTGGGGTATTTCAGTTTTCTTGGCAGGCAGACTCTGGAGAGTGGCTGATTTCCACTTCCCTGAGAACATATCCTGAGAATCATGTCTCTACAGTGACTGCTTGCACCATGGAAGCAGCAGATAAGTATTATAGGATGGAAATTAGATGAATCCTATGTTGGTTTTTTTCTGAGTACAAGGAAGTAGCAGCTCTACCCTCATTTGGTCCCACTGATTTTGGATAAGATGGTTGGAGAGCCTGGGTTGCTTTTGAGGGACTCCACTGCAAGGCATCACAGGTCTTCTGGAGCAGGAAGTTTATAGAACAGGCTCTCCATGCTAAGTAAAATTATAACAACGTCTGGCATTCTGCCTCTAGCACAACCTAAAATGAAGCCTCCTAAACTGATGCTTCAGAGGGCAGCAGAATAAATAAACCTCTTAGCAATATGTCTAGCCAACCATACAATGCTTTACATGAAGAAAAACATCTTTCCTGAGCCCAATAGGAAATCATTTTGTGCCCTGAAGCATGAGATTTGTTTACCCTTAACTTAACATGCATAATGCTAGTTTTGTCTTTTTGCAATGAAATTATCCATTCTCTTTATAAATCTGGCTCTTCAGATTCCCCTGAAGAAGCTTATGGCATAAGCTAGAGAAATAAACCACTAGAATGAAACTGTGAGGAAACTTACTATTATTCCCCCTAAACTAATTCAACGTCTATAGAGGTTGGACAAAAGTTCACACACATGTACAGGTGAGCACTCTCCTGAGCAGTATTTTGCTGCTAAGAGTGGCACATTAAAGTGTTGGCTAAATAACAATATATATTTCATCTTTAATTCTCCTTGAAATGCAGCATAAAAAGTGCAAATAAGAAAGAAAACTGAAAACACGGGTCTTCATTTAACAGTGAAATATCTGGGTGTTTTTCTTCTCGTGTTCAAGACAACTTCGGAGGCTGAGGTTAGAAATACCATGGACCCTTCAGACAGACACCAATCCTTGGTGCAGGGGGACACCCCACTGGGGGCCATCAGCTCGTGGGGTGAGTCAGATTCCTTTGCACATTTTTGAGACCTATATTTCCATAGAGGAGACATTGCTTCTACAGTACAGTTGGGGACTTCCACGACAAGATTCCTTTCCAGAAATGTGGATTTACACCCAAAGATTAATTTGTTTGAAATCAAAACTCATGTGCTCTTTTTCTCTTCTTAGAAGCTGCTTGCAAAGGTAAAAGATCTTCCTTTTGAAGGCTCTCCAGTGAGAACTGAAAACATAATTCCAGAGAGGATGAGTGCTGCTAATCCACAGCTGATATACCTGTTAGTATTGATGAGAACAATATTTGCTGAAAGGCATAACAAATATATCTCATATTCACATGCAAACAGCAGTGCAGGAGAGTAAACAGCATGGTCAGAGTAGCACAGCTTGTTTTTTGACTTTCTTGTACCTGTTGATGTGCTGTGGCTGGGTATCTCCATTGCATTCTTGGTACTGAGTCTTGCAAGAAATTTTTGCAGTTCCCAAGGACATAATTTCCAATACAAATTGGGAGTGCACTGTAGAAAGACACCCCAAAAAAGTAAACTAATCATCACTTGAGACAATGCAGAGACAGTGGGGGTTCACAAGGACTGCTGCAGCCTGCTGAGGTTAAACTCTCACAATAGTTTGAAGGCTCCTCTTCACAATAAAGAAGGATTGGCCCTCCCAGATGGTAAGTCTGAGGAGCTAAATTAAGCTCTTGCTCTGAGGTGCAGGATGTTGATCACTAACTATAATAGGGCCCAGTTACATCACCTGCAGTGAACAGGGGCCTCACAGCCTTCACTTTGCTCAGTTCACTCACCAAGTTCAGACCTGGATACAGTTCAGAGTATGCCACGTTGGGAGTCTGGGTCCTACATTGACTGTGACCATCAGGCCATTTCAGAAAGTGATTTAGGACACTTGATTTGGGTGTCTTTTCTTGCCTGGTGCAAGCCAACACCAGTGCTTCTACTTTTGAGGGGGTTTTAAATTTTATTTTTAATTTTTAATTGCTTTTCATCTGGCTGGGCTGGACTGAACTGCCCACACAAGCACCCAGGTGCCAGCACTGGTACAGGGCAGGTGATGGCTCAGTAGCAGTTTGTGTTTAGAGCACCCTAAAGCAGTTAAAAAAACTGCAGCCTCAGGTACTGGAAGTCAGATGATATCAATATCCTCCTGCTTTTTTTTACTGCCATGATCATTTGGATCACTGTATCCTTAAACCAGCCTCCACCAGTCACTCTGCTGAATCTCACTCCTTGCCAGTACTCAAGAAAAGGAATTTCAGAGAAAGAAAGCCAATATCAAAAATTCATTATTGCTAGAAGATAAATTCTATAATAAAGGCTTAAGGTAGGATACAAAGCCTAGAAGGGGAGAGAATGTCTCCACTGCAGAGCCTGTGAACTAGGAAAGCCAGAAAAGGATGGGAGAAGAACACCTTATCCTTTGTTCAAAACAAGGCAAATTATTAGCTTACCTTCCTCTCCATGTCAGCTTTTACAACAAAACCCAGCCAACCAAAACCATTCAAAAAGCTGCTCTCACACAAGAATTTTTGTTAGAAGTGTTTGTATGTTTACACCACTACAAATCAGCAAGATCACAGCTAAGCTATCACAGCCAACCAACCCAAATCACAGCTCAGCCACAGACACCTCAAAGTAGGAAATAAAGACGATTTTCAAAGAATCAGTCATCTAATTAATTCAAGGTTGTTATATTATGTACATAGATATCAGAGAAGTAAAAAGCCTTAAACTTGTTAACATTCACTCATGCAAATATTGACATCAAATCCAATTTCTCCCCTGAGAAATGGTAAGTGTGCACCTGAGTCTCTGTGGGCTTTGGGCATAGATTTCTTGAATAAATAGCTTTCTGAGAATTATTCATTTTGTTATGTATTGCACCATCTGTATTACTGATACAATAATATGAATATTACTGAAATACTGATTTTTTTAAATATTCAGCTGGTCTCCTATTACAGGTGAGGGATAAGACAGATACTCATAAAATGGACTCAGGAAATAGGACAAACAGTCACATTATAACAAATGTTATTTGTTTCCTTGGAGTAATCAAGTTTATTAAAAACAAAGGCTGGTTAATATTTTATATTTGCAAACATCTTTTCCCACTAATGCCCTAAAACATTTTGCAGCTACATGCAAACAACATCTTAAGTACCATCCCTCCTCCTGTGCACCCCAGCTGCAAAGCTCTCAGCTGAGTACCCAGCTGCTTCCCACACATTGGCAGCCCCTGTGCGAGGCAAAAAATAAACCCATTAAATTTCATCTAAATACTACTGCTGACATCCAGGCTAATTCAAAAACCAAAGCCTGGTCAAAAAAACAAATAACTGCTCCTGCTGAAATGAAGGTAAAGCAGGAGTGGATGTGCTGGTGTCTGCATGGGGGTGCACATATGGATATTCAAAGTGATGGCTTGGGAACCACTACAGGAGAGAAGGTTTGGAGACGAGGCAGAGACACACATTCAAACTTTACATTGGCTAGACTGGGACAGCTTCCACTATCCCAGGTTGCTCCAGCCTGGCCTTGGACACTTCCAGGGATGGGGCAGCCACAGCTTCTCTGGGCAACCTCTGCCAGGGCCTCACCACACTCACAGGGAAGAATTTCTACCCAATATCCCATCCAACCCTGCCCTCTGTCAATTTAAAACCATTCCCCCCACCCCGCCCCATCCTGTCACTCCATCTCTTGTCCAAAGTCCTTTTCCAGCTCTCTTGGAGCACTTTTAGGCACTGGAAGGGCTCTAAAGTCTCCCCGGAGCCTTCTCTTCTCCAGGTAAGCATCCCCAGCTCATCCTGCCTCCACAGGTGCTCCAGTCTTCTGAGCATCTTCCTTTTGCAAACAAAGCACCACTAGAGGACAGTGGAAGCTCAAAAATGCGTGGCAGAGCCCATGGTGCTGGGAAATAAATTGGAGATCTGGAGAGATTTGCTGCAGGAACTTCAGTCTGTAAATACCTGCCCACGCCTGTCTCATCTCGCCGAGATCCCGAGTGCAGCAGGTACATCCAGCCAGAGGGATTCCCGGGGGAACAGGGGGAAGTGTTGCAGGGCATTTTAAACGGGTTGAGATTAATCGAAATTCACTGCTGGGGAACTGCCCCCCCCAGCCCATCAACAAGCAGCAGTGGCAACTACTGCAGTGTTCAGAGCCTGATGGGTGTGCCACGCCGAAATGTAATTGTTGTGACTCAGAAAAAAATTAATCAGCTAGCAAAAGAGGTGGCAGCTGTTTCTCTGATTCCATCTACATCTCATTTGCAGTGTTTACCTAATAACTTACGTGCATTTCCAAACACAGCTAGGAATACCCTAGAGTTTCAGTGCCTGGTAAGTAAAAGTAGGTTTAATTTTATGTGACCAACTCTACTGTTTCTTGCTAAACAGCAGGGATACAGATAGAGGAAAAAAAACGCAAACAAAAACAGGAAAATAGAAAATCTCTCTTCTGGATTGCAGAGCATATTGCATAAACTCACTCTGGCCATATCTGTTTGCATGAAAGACCCTATAAAGGATTCCTAGGATTTAAAAGGAGTCATAGAAGATGTAAAAGATGTTGCCATAGATCTAAAAACAGGCATATCAATTAGCTGTGATCCTAAAGAAAGTACTTAGCTAGAAAACACTTCTGGTATTTAACTCTTCAGCACAGTAATGCTGTTATCTCTTGGTTCATCACATACACATCTTTAAGTGACATTCCTTTAGTGGCAGTGTGACATATCCCTTTTCCTTCAGGGTGGTTCTAGCTTGAGACCTCCCATGGTTTTAGCCCAACTTTGGTGCCACCTCTACTATAATTTCTAATTCTGCTCATGTTTCTCCCATTAATTTAGGACTAACTTACTGCTTGCAAGGCAAAATATGCGTAAAAATACATCACAGCTGCCACAGCACCTTTCACATCTCAGTGTCCTGGATGACTTTACAACCAGCATCACAATGAAATGGCTGCATTCAGATTACAGCTGTAGTCACCTGCTATCCAGGCTGGGGATGATCTTTATGGCAGAGAGGCATTGTGTGAGTGGCCTGTGGCTCTCCAAGGAGTCAGTGGCAGGAGAGGAACCACAGAGTCCTGTCTTTTGATGCTCTGCTCACTCCCTGGTGGAGGTTTAATGCCACAATATACATGTGAATAGTTCTTAAGAATATTTCTCCACTCTTTTACTGTCAGTGTATGGATCCTGCTTCCTGCTCTCCCCATATCGTTCTCAGACACGGAGCAAAATTTTAAAACCCTATCATGCTATTTTGCATTTCAATTAAGTACAGTGGACCAGAATCCCAGGGGCTAGGCTGTGATGTGCTGGCACAGTCCCTTATGAGCAGGACAGATACCAGTTTGCTGTACTGAAGAGCACAGTGCACTGCTCTATGCTCATACCCTGCTGGGAACACAGGCCAGTCCTCAGACTAAGTTTTGCCTTAGGAGGCGTGTAAAGAATTTGGCAGCTTGTTCCAGTCTCCCAACCTTGCTCACCCTCACACGGAATCACAGCAAAGATCCAAAGCAAGAGAATACTACGCCAGTTTCTGTGGGTTTGGCTAAGCAGCTCCCTGTTGGCATTTCCACACACAGCAGCTGGATGTTTCCTAACAGGGTAGCAGCCCAGGGGGCGATTTTCAGCCTTCTCTAATTACAACGCTGCTGTCAATGGGTTAATGCCCACGGGGAGCGGGGGTGGGGGGAGCAGCGCCTCATGAACAGTTCCCACCCTGGGTGCAGATGAAGCACTAAAAGATGTACAGAGAAATGCAGCCTGCCTTGATAGTTGAAAATTAAAACATGGACTCTTAAAATTCACATCCTGCAGCTCTCAGGCTTGTTCACGGTGAAGACAGGAATAAATGTAGGAAAACAAAGCAAACCAAAGTGAAAATTGGAGGGCAAATGGACTTTTGGTTTTGCTTTAAAAGCACTTTATGGAGCAGGTCAGAGTCACGACCTCTTGACAAAAATACCTGCCAGATGTACCTAAACAATGACAATGGGCTTGGTTTTCATACTGAATATGTGCGGAGTGAGTCAAGATACAGAACCCAGCCCTGTGCAGTCAGGGAATCACCTGATTCGGATCAGCCACTGTCTGTGACCTGTTCTCTGCAACAGCACAGGAGGAACCAGGTATCTGTTTATTTCTGCTTTAGCATCACACAGAAAATACCCTTAAAAGTGCATAATGGGGAACAGGAGCTCTATATTTTCTCTACAGAAAAGACTGGATTTTGAGGACCTCTACTCAAAGCAGGGTCATTAAAATGTCAGTCCTTTATGCAGGTGAAACCCACTCCTACTTAAAGCAGTGGAGGAAGCACAATACACAATGTTCAGTGTGTTGGTTTAAGAGATCTAAACTTAAGGTAAACATCTGAAATTTTGACACCCTGTGGTCCTGACACATATGTTCAAGGGATTATTTCAAGTGCCTCCCCAAATTAAGGAATCCCTCTGTCCGTGCTGAGGCAGGAGTTATCTGTGACATGCTCAACAGCAGTCTTCATAACTAAGAGAGTGTAAGGCTCAGAAAAAAATAAGAATGAAAGGAAAAAGAAAAGCAATCTAAGTTCATTTTAACTCCAGCATACTATCAGTCAAAATTCCCAAGGCAATCTCTATTTCCACATATCTGTAAATAGTTTTCAATTTCAGTAAGTCTAGCAAGGACTGCGAAAATTCAAGCGATGACCAGGAAGCCTGGCTGTGTGTCTCACATCATAGCAGACCCTTAACACTTCAATTTCTGTGACCTTTCCAGCATAGATGGGTATTATCCACTGGAGAGAACTGAATAATGATCCTCCCTGATCCCCACTGTTTTTTCCCTTGCAAAATTACTTCTCAACTAATCCAGATGGTGCAAAGGAGCCTGATGAGAAGAACGACCTAGCTCTGAGTGTGGATGTCAGAGGACATGACCTGCATGTCTTTGAAACTGCAAATGAGGCAGATGTTTGTCATTACTGCCCACTCTTGGAGTACCAGCATTTCTTCCTTGCTAAGCACCTGCTGCAAGCAGGAATCAAGCATCACCGTCTCCTCTTCTAATGGCCACTCAGGCATGTAATAAGTTGAATTTCATCTTGCTGATGAATCTTATTTTAGTCGTTGGGCATGACAGGGCATTTCTTTGTTACAAAGTGAATGGAGACATCTGGCTTTGGCAGGATGACTAAAAATCAGCTGTGTTTGACCAATGTCTCTCCTGTTTCACCTTAATTTGCTGACACTGGAGCCAGCCAGGCTTGTGGGCTCAGGCAGCAAAGCAGACTGCAGAAGTCAGGCTTTACACCTGCCCTATTTTGCCTTAGACAACTTTATCTCCCGTGGTGTAAAATGCTTTAAAAAGCTGTTCCTTATGTCACTTGAATGGTGCCAGTGCTGTTTCACCCACTAAACCTGTAAGCACAGGGAAGACATTCCCATTACAGCTTCCAGCATTCCTGAGAGCCAAACAAGCACCGAGTCCAGGCCTTTCTTGACCACTTGTCCCAGCTCTGCACTTATGCAGAGAGGCAAGAGAGTGCTCTGATTCAGCATGTGACACAGTTTGCACTTGTTTATAAGTTACTGCACCATGTAAAGAACTGAAAATCAGCCTCATGATCTGGGGTTAGTGCTGAGAGACTGCTGCTGTTTCATCCACTCCGTAATAGCTTTCTTCCTTCATGATGAGTTATTGAACTCCTATTTTTGGCTGTGTTTCCTTTGGAAAGCTGGCACAGAAATATTGGTTGGCAGACACAGGCCTGCCCTGGCAGTCTACTGTTTTGGGGGTTGTTCGCTTTTAACTAATTCATTATACTGCTGTACTGCAACATATATCACTTGTTTTATCCTCCAGCTCAGAGTGTTTATTAGACAACTATTCTCAGGAAGCTTCCCCAAGAGAAACACTTAACCCTCAGGCTCCTTGGAAAGCCTGGCAGTCTGTGTTATGGAGCACTAGAAAACAAAGGCAGCTCAAGTACAGTAATGCATACAATTATTAATAAAAATATTTTGCTTATTAGTGAAAACTTGCACTAATGTCAGTGCTTCCGCATGGATTCATCCCTGAAGTAACAGGAGCTCATTACAGAGAGATTTTTCAGATTAAGCCTGGGCTTTGCTGGCTTCTCTCTCTCTTACTTCTCTAATGTGATTGTTCTCCATAACCCTTATATATGACATTTTAATGCTGGTAACTACCTTTTTGTCTTGGTTTGAAAAGACAGATGTCTGTTAAGGAAAGGCAGGAGCTTCTTTTGGAATGGAAGATGCAACCCCCCCTTCCCTCCGAATTATTATAATCTTGAAATTAAGGGCTTTCAGGTAAATATATGGGGAATAGGAATAACAGTTCTTTTATTAGTGTGTGTGTGTGTGTATATATATAANCTGGCAATCCAGTGGAAAAGGTTGGCTCTTGCTGTTCCAAAACCTAGCCTTTATCCAGGTGGGAAATGCTTGGTTCCTCCCTCTGGGCGGAGCATCTCACAATGGGATGATGTAATTTTATCAGTCATGTGGTGATGGCCCATTAGCAGAAGATATCCCCCTGGAGGGAGGATGGGCCATGGGAGAGATAAAGAACTCTGCCCCTCCTGGTGTCAACAGCTGGCCCATTAACAGAAGATATCTCCATGAGTTTATCAGGGATGAGTCATGAAGGAGATGGGGGAACACTGTCCCACCAGTTTTAACAGCTTATGAAGATGGTGATAGAATACATACTTTTGGGCACATCTTACATTGTAACCTAGGACACCTTTCCATTGCAGAAGGTAATAAATGCCAAAGATATTTAAAGATATCACCAGTCAGCCCTGATTCTGGAGCCACGAAGCAGTTCATGTTCCCTAAAATCCAAATCCAGCAATTTCATGTTGGTCCACTCTTCATCTGGGAGATTTGGTAAGGTCCCCTTGGCACTGCTGTTCCTGTAAGGGGCTACTGCAGATACCATTTACTGATCTCAAAACGACCCTGAAGTGTCTGTCAATTCAGGTGCACGCTGAGGGAAAAATTCTCTTCAGAATGCTGGAGAGGCATTAGAACTTCATCTCCACTAGCTGTCATACAGATTGTGTTCACAAAATTAGTCTAAGTGCAGGAACTTCCTGCAGCAAGGGGATGGTAATTTCTAAAGACATGGCAATACTAAAGATAACAAAGGCCAAACTCCACCTCACAGCAGAGCGCTCACTAATCTTGGAGAAGAGTTCCTGTGCAGAAAGAGACACAATGGAAGGCAGTATTTGATATCCTCTCCTGTCTCAGGCGTGGGGTCTGGTGGTGCAGGGTGAGCTCCATCTTCCTGCTCATCCAGGAGAAGCTGATCTTAAGCAGCCTGGAGAATCACCACTGTGGTGGGAGCCAAACACTGGAGTTCTGAGCCTGCCAAATACCAAATTTCCAGGCTTCCTTTATAATCGTGAAATTAAAAGTGTTCCCTGGCACAGAAGACAACTGGCTACCTGTGTCAGACAAGTGCAGTGGACTCACATCATCCCTGCTGCTCCCTTGGGACACAGCCACAGACACTGCACAGCAGGACATTACAGACATCTATCACAATAAATAATTAACTAAAGAACATTCTAGATCAGAAGTTATAAGCTTTGCAAAAGAGAAAACCTCACACTTTCTCTCCTGTGGAGAGAAACAGTGGCCCTGTTTCTGCCGTGACTTCGTGGGTTGGTAAAAAGTTAATTTTGGGAACTCAAGGGCTGACTCTTTACTACAGCCTCTGATGCTGCATTCCAGTCCAAGCCCAGGCAGTGTGATAAGGGCTGATTTTAGTGCCATCTTGCGTATCAAATTCTCACCCACAGGAGCACAGACCAGCAGAGAAACGTGAAAACCAGAAATGCAGTTCATAATTTCCTCAAATCTTGTACTTTGCCTTAGTTTTAAAACCACAACTTGCAACACTTGCTAATAAAGAGCTGCACAAGAAAACAGAGCTTTCATCTTTGTGCTGGATTCTTGATTTGTAGGAGTTTTGAGTAAATCTGTTTGGATGGTTATGAAAAGCATACAGTCAACCATCTGGGCTTCTGCTGTCTCTTGCCTTTTGTTGACATCAGCAGTCGTTGAAATGTTCCCAACAAAGCATAATTTTTTTATTTTCCACACCTGGGTAATTAAAACAGGTATGCAGTGAACACTGGGGCCCATTTTAAAAAGACATCATTTTCTCAACCCAAAAATGTAATTTGCTATCAAATTAAGTATTTTCACACCCCATTTCTCCAGCACTTTAGCATTTTAATTTGAAATACAGTTGATAGAAATTACTATTTTCAAGCAGCAGTCAGGCTTGGATACAATTCTGGACTAAGTATTTGCCTTTTTTTTTTGCACCTCAGTAGTTTATTGCCTTGGCGTGCAGCAGAGACAGTGAGGAACAGAAGAAAAAGCAATAAGAAGGGGAAAGGTGCCTCATAAAATTGAGAGAGGAGGGCAGAAAGCCATGATTTGTTTTACAAGAGTTACCACTATAAGCCATTCTTGGTAGAAACACCTATTGTATGAAACTTGATTTTCAGTGCAGCATTTTGAAAGAAAACCTGGTCAATTCAGAAGAAATAAGACATAATCCCTATAGCAAAGCCATCACCTTAAAAAATGTCATAACTTAGAATTCTGCACAGCTTGGTTACCTCAGCTGCATTCACAGATTCTAGCTGAGCCCCACACAGTCACACATATACCAGTGTCACACAAGAAACAATTTCCCCACCAAATTCCAAACAATATAAACATCTAGCGTATCTTAATCAGATAGATTGTCTTGGAGACAAAAGTTAATAATTTAGGCAAAAAAGGCTACAAAGACTGAATTTTAAAAGCTGATTTTTCCCTTTGGGAGTGCAGAATGAAGCAGCACCAGGGTGTTAAAGTGATTTCTCTCCAATGATCAAATCACAGCGTGCTGCTGAAATTCAAAAATTCTGTTTCTCTGCTTTAGTGGATTGCAGCCCAACCAAAGCTGTAGCTTAATGCATTTTTTTTTCCAAAGCACTAACTTCATTAGACTTATTTATGGTTGTGGTGGAATGGTTACAAGTCACTCTATAATTCACGCATCACTTGTGTAATAGGAGCCATTAGCTGCCACATCAGTGCAGATGAAGCCAGCTTTGACCAGTGAATTACTGTCACAATAAACTCCACTCCTGCAGATATCAGTACTATTCTTGGGGATGTAGCCTACGTTAATTTGAAGCAAGTATTTTAGTGGGGAACCTGAAAAACTAAAAAGAGTCTGTCTGCTACCAATCTTTGGTCTTGCTTAGAGAGCTGTACCTCTAATAAACCTATTTGAATATGCAGAAAGTAATGAGTTGCCCAACAAGGAGAACTTGGGAATAACAGCAAAGGGAAGGACAAATCCTTCCTTGGCAAATGATTTACTGCCAAATATATATTCACAACAAAGGAGCACGAATGTGAGCTACATTTTTGACACTTGTAAAGAAAGCCAGAAAACAAAAAAGGACAAAGAAAATGTAAAGAACAATTGAAGATAGTGATGGTAAGTTGTTTCCCTATTCTGAGATAATTGATCCACACTGAAGATGTAATTATAGAATGTTAAAGAAATTAAACATAAGTTCTGAGGCACAGAGTGAAGATGAGTAAGCTGAGATATTGCAATTATGACATTTGGGGAGTCATAATATTTTGATGTTGGCCTTTCAGCATTCAGGGACAATGGCAACACAGCGAGCATCATTTCAGTTGTCAGATGCCTGCTATTCCTCTCCCTTTCCCTGTTTCTCTGGGCTGCAGGCTCTGACAGAGTGCCTGCTGCCAGCAAGCAGCCAGTTAAATGATGTGACAGTCCTTTCGGTTGGGGACGACAGCTCTGCTGCTCAGGTTGTCTTCTTTTGATCACTATCACACTTCAGAAAAGGCAGTTCATTTACTCAAGGGCCTTCTAAACCTTCAAATTTTTGCCTGTTTGTTTCCAGACCTCTTTTTTTCCCCCCAGATGATCTCGTTTCTTGCCCCCTATGATACAGTTTTGAGCTGTGAAAGTTCCACCTGTCAGGTAGGGCAGTGTGTGACACACAGGGCTGGGCTGTGGCAGCAGCCAGCAGACTTCAACCTTCATTATCCTCTTTTGTTACCAACCTTGGAAGAGCTCCTGGAACAGGGAAGCCCCCTAGCCAGCCTAGAACAGCTCTGGATATTCCTTGTTAGTGCCCTGCAGATACATGCAATGACAACTGCTTGAACTATTTAAAATACAACTTTCCCTGCTGTCAGTCAAGCACCTCCTTAGGAAGGATAGAAGGAATGACTCAAATATAGAAATTCAAATCCTAGGGAGGAAGGAAGAAGACTCTAATATTTGCTATTAATTCTATTATTCTGTGCTAGGGTAGTTTTTCTATGTAAGACAACCCCTTTACACTTAATTGAATAAAGAATACAGAATGCCAATTACAGGCCACACCTATGTTTGTTTATTTGAAATCTTGTTTGGGGTGGTATCTATATGATACCCTGGTCAAATTGCAAGTTCCTTGTCCCTCATCTATAAACCAGCCCTTAAATATGTCAAAATGGAAATTATTCTTTTTCTGAGCTTGAACTTTCCTGGCCAACAAATTTTAAAAGAAGGGTGCAGGCTGAAAGGATATAAAACAACTGCTCAGGAAAAGAGAGTAAAATCTGGCAGATCTCCTGCAGCCAACACTGACAGACTTGGGTCCCACCAAGCATTTCAGGAAAGATCAAAAGTATTAAAACACAAATAAACCACAAAGAGATTTAAATGTATTCAACCTACAGCCAACACTGACAAGTGCAAGGGAGACGTGAAAGCTTTGGTTGACAATCCAAGTGTTGCAGGAACAACCATGAAACAAACCAGCCTTAAATTCCTGGATCTGCAGCTACCTCCTACCTGCCCTGTGGATAACTTGGTCCATGAACTAAATTATCTTAGTGAGGTTTTGAGCAGTTGCTCTGCTGATCACCTTGAAGGCAACTTTCATTTCATTCCATCAGCTGGCATGGGCACTAAGTGTGCCCTTGTTAATCTTGGTTCCAATTTCTTCTGTTCCTGCATTTAGGAGCAGCGATAAGGAAAGAGCAGGGGAGGAAGTTTTAAGCTCCCTTGCAACCCTGTGCTTTGGGCATTTGCAGCTCACCTGATCTCCCCAAGCTTCGGTCTCAGTGCACACAACCAGCCTGTGTTGTGCTCAGAAGAACCATCCTACCACAGAGAAGGAATCGGGACAGACCCAGTAATACACAAATATGCACCTCTTTGCTCAAGTTTATCCTCAGGAAGCTGTTACCAACCTGCTGAAACCAAAAAACATTTTTAGGAGATGAAAGGGCACTGGTACGAATGAGGCTAGACAAATAAGTAATAAAAATATAGCTGAAAAAGAAGCTGAAAATTTACTTGAGAAGACAGGAGAATCAACTAAATTAAAACCCAGACCTGCTGTTAAATTTCCTACAGAGTCAGTCAATTTTGCCCCCAAACAATCAGGTTGCAGTTGTTTCTGCAACAGCTCATTCAAATATTTTCTTCCTCCCTTGCCTCACTTAACCTAGGATAGCTGAAACTCCCCCAAATTCTCTTTATCTAAGAGTTGCCTAAAACCTATGAAAAAGCCACAGTGTTATAAAATCCAATTTGTTAAAAGCAAAGGTTCAGTCCATTGCTCAAGACAGTGAAAATGTTGCACTTAAGAGAGGGAAAAACAGTACTGAAATAGATTAATGGAAGAAAGCAATGAGGGCAAGAAACAGTCCAGAACAAAAGGCCAAATGCTTCATATTAGACGGGATGAGAAAGAAAACTGTAAGGCCATATGTAATCTGGTCAGTTAAAAATTGTAAGCAGATGCCTAAGTGAAAAGACCAGAGAACAGAATCTTAAAAAGTGGCTACCAAAACCCTTTAAAAAAAAGCTTTTCCATGAGCATTGGAATAAATCAAATCCATTTTCCAGGCTTTGTGTTCTGTGAGCCTTCCCTGGCTGCTGTTGTCCCCAGATCCCTGCCATGGCCACTGTGGCCAGCTGCGTTTTCTTTTAATGCCTCAAATGATGTATGACAACCTGGCTGAGCTCTGTAAGTGTCACCACATAATGCACATTAAATCATGCTAATAATGGAAGAACATGGAGTTCATGCTTGGACAGGTTTCAGCTTTGTTTCCAGAAATGCACATATAAGCTTAAGAACCAAATGGAAAGATGAAGAGATGGGAATTGCCTCCACCTTTTCTCCTTGCCTTGCTCCTGAAGCTGCAGGTACTGATGGTGAAGATGCTGGTGAGAACTCCATGAGTACAACTAACATTGTTTCAATCCTCAGCAGCATCAAGAAGCAATTTGACACCAAGGAGGAAAACAATCAACATTTGGACTTGTTGACTTTTATAATCCTGCTCTTAGAGAATTTTCCCCCTTTATTAACTAGGGAGAAGAAAGAAGAATTACTTCTTATTGTACTGCATTGATGGATGGGGGCCCAAACCAACTTTTCTCGCCGACAAGAAGATATTACACCATTTTTTTGGAGAGATCCCAAAATTCCCTTTAATTTTTATTTTTAAGGGAGAGATAAAATTCTCTGTGCACTGTGTAAGAAGTGAAATGGCTTCTTTTGAAATTCTGAAAAGGATAAAGCCCCTTTGATATCAGGTATGCATTGCCCCTCTTTTTACCTCTCTGCCAGCAGAGCTTATTCTTGTTAACTGACTAAGAACTGTGTAAAGATTTATTAGAATTTTGCCAATTTTTTAATCATTGCTTTTCAACCAGTCTCAGCAGTGTCTGTGTCTCTCAGTTACATGAAGAAAGATGCCACACAAGTTCAAGCAGAGATGCACAAAACATTTTACAGTGTGTGGGCACAATCTCAGGGATGAGGAGACAAAAAGGGAATCATGTGCTGGAGATGTCCCTGCTCCCTGTGTTCAAATGTGAAAACAAAAGTTATAGCAACATGCGTGCAATAATTTGTCAGGAAACAAGACGGTCCTTTGCCAGGGATCTTCTGGGGCTTCTGGCTGAGATGTGGGAGGCTGATCTCTCTCCCATATTTACAATTTCAACAATCTTCACAATATTTTCCTCAACATGACACTGCAGTGAACTGGAATATTTACAAATCAAACTGAGCGCAGCTGGGGATGCAGAGATTGAGCACGGGTACAACTTCCAGACTATAGTGCTGAAACTTGCCTTGCCCTACAACACTGAAGGATTTTCTTACTAACAAACTAGGAAACAACAGGTTTGCTTTCCTGTGTGCCAGACCTGTCTCCCTCTTGAGTGAACTGAGTAGTCTGACCTAAACCATCTAAGGACCCACAGATCAGGCTTTGCTGTGTCTTATAATTAAAATTACTGGCCCTTAGCAGCACTTTCCTTTCTATAGATACTGGTTTAAACTAGTCTTAAAGTCAAACACTTTTGATCATATCTGTCCTACAAAATTTCAGTATTTTTTTTCAGAATAAGAGAAAGACGACTTTAGAGGGACACACTTACCTTTGGAGGGTGAACTCTCCAGCCCTTGAAAACCAAGAGCCAAACTGTATCTCTGGTTATTGTGGGATGCTTTCCTACTCTCTTTTCAGTTCCCTCCACCAGCCAGCAAGCTCAGATGCTCATTATCATTTCCTAATTAAAGCCCTGAGGCAGGAAAACAGTTACTGTGTGCTATAAACCACCCTGAAAAAAATTTAAATATGTATTTAAACTTTAGCATGCATTCAAGAAGCCTTCTTAAAATGGACGATTCCTTGAACTGGAGTGTTGAGCTGCAGCCCTTTCAATGTCTCCTCAGCACATTTAAAAGGAGCTAAGAGATGATTATTGCCAGAGGTGACAGGACTCTTGTTAAAACCACACTGCAGAGAGAGAGGTTGTTGATTTGCCCCAGCTTGCAAAAACACAAAATGATTCTGCCTATTTCATGAACATCAAGGGCTGTCTCATCTCTAGAAGGAATTTCCTCCACCTGCTTTGTCTGAAGCCCAAATTGGTGCTGCAGTCCTGCAGAATGCACTGAGATCAGCTGCTGAACTGGTAGACACTTAAAATACTACATACAGAAAATAAAACCTGGCTGGCTGCTGTGTGTATCTGCAAGTAGGTCACTAATTAATCTAAAAATATTTATTCTCCAGTCAGGTCCATATTACTTTCTGCTTTGTGATAAATGCAAGTTCATATTCAAAGGCAATGTTTACATTCATCACATGAGCTAAGCCTGTCTGCAGCAATTAACAGTAATTCAGATGCTTCCCATTATTACTCCAAATAGTATTTTTTTCTTTATCATTAGCTAGCTAGGTCAGTGAACACAAAGGCAATGTATATTCCCAGGAAAATTCCCAGGAAAGCTGAGATTAGTTCCAAAACACTTAAAACACCCTAAATCACTGTCAGCTGCACTACAGATTCCCAGATGTAAGGAAAGAAGGAAAAGTCATAATGAATGATCTAACACACAAATAAGGTAATTGCATTTTTCCCCTCCATCCCTCTCTCTCTCTCAGCACTTCAGAGAAATCACAGAGAATAATTATAACTATTTTTTAAATTCTGTCAAATGAACCCAATTTTGCTTCCAAGAGTCAACTTTGTGCTGCTGCTTTAACATTGATCTAAAGGATTATTTGGATGAGTGAGAATTGTCTCGGAGTGTCAGGGCAGCCATGCTCGGAATGGGAAGCTGGTTTCTGTGTAGGAGAGGTTGCACTCCAGATTCTGTGACTGACTGCCGGATGATGGGATGGTTTGATTTCCATGTAGACTAAAGACAATCATTTCTTTGGAAAAATAGGGGAAAAAAATCCCAGGAGTTTGGCACATCCCTGTTCTTTTCCCAGAGTTCCAAAAGGGGTAGAGGACCTAAGGTGTCCTCAGGTCCCTAATTTTCCACTGCCAGCTCTGGAGTGCAAGGTGTGAGCAGTTTAAGTGTCTGGGGCTCTTTGTGCTAGCTGCTGGTACAGGCAGTGTGGGAGATATTGCTTGTTGTTCTACTCTGGACTGCTCTTCTTTTTCTCCCTCAACTGCAGAAAAAAGAACCCAAATGAGCCACAAGTTTGTGCAGAAGGGAAGAGCAAGAAATTTGATTACATTTCCTCCTGTATGAATGTCTTGGTTTGAAAAGACAGATGTCTATTAAGGGAAGGCAGGAGCCTTCCTTGGAATGGAAGATGCAACCCCCTTTCCTCCAAATTATTATAATTTTGAATTAACAATTATTTTACTAGTGTATATATATACATATAACAAAACAATAATATAGAGACACTGGCTTAACCTGACAGAGTCAGAGTATGACTGGACACCCTACCGGGCAGGGTGGTGGTAGCAGTCCAATCAGGTGAGAGCTGCAGTTCTCTTTGAAGTGNGGGAATCCAGTGGAAAAGGCTCTCTCCTCTGTTGCAAAACCCCAGACTTTATCCAGGTGGGAAAGCTTGGCTCCTTCCCCCTGGGCGGAGCATCTCACAATGCGATGGTGAGTCAGGAGGCAAGGCCTTGATGGGCCCATTAACAGGAGATGGTCCAGAGGGAGGAGGCAGGGAACATTGCTAACACCTGGTTACAGTAGCTCATGAAGATGGTAATAGAAGACATGGTAACCCAGGACAATGAAGCACTTCCTCCATCCTTCTGAATCTTATGCAGCTCTGTAACTTCTTCAAGGGGCAGAGGTTTGGGGTTCATTTTGGTCAGGACAGTCTGTAGGACTAAAATGCAACTCTCTTCACATCTGTTGTGACACTACAGCCCTTCTTCCCTAACACACAGCTGCTACATCCTGTTCCACTTTAATTACTGTACTCAACAGAAGATAAGGTCAGTCAGGATAAACTCAACTGTCTGTGCTTTTTCCTTCACTATGGGATTATGGGATTTCCCAGGAATTCCAGGGAAACATTCTATCCTAGAAGAGCAGAAGACTGCCCTGATGTTACTCAAAATCAGGCAACATGGTATTACAAGCACCTTGTAGGAACATGGAAAATAAACTGCCTCAATATAATTTGATCTATTTTTCCAATAACTTTGCTAATGAATATTTTATTTTCTCTAGTGCTGGACTTAATTTTCTAGGAAGACAATTGTCATTACATTAAGGAACAAACAGTTCACTAGACCTGAGGAGTGCAGTAATTGATTTTTCAGCTTGGTAGATGAATTAAGAAATTGTTATTTTTATGTTCCAAGAAAAAGCGGGTATGGGGTCTAAAATCCTTCACATGGAAAGACCAGTTTTGATGTTTTCTGATTCTCCAAGTAATTTTTTCTGTAGTAAATTTGGATCAATATCTCCCTGCTGTGGTCAATACTGCTTTTCCAATTCAGGTTGAGGTGTTTGTCACGCCCAGTTTGGGACAATGGGAAGGCCTGGCTGGGCAAGCTGCTCTCCCAGAGAGCAAAGCTACTCCTGGTGTCCTTGAAACCATCATACCTGTTATATCATCTGTCTGGACATCCTACATGGCCACTGAATAAGGCATGGTTGAATTTATCTGGGCTAAGGCAGGTTCAGAGCTCTATACTTGATCCCTACACAAGTAAAACTTTCAGAATTTAACACCACTCACTTATTTTGATCTGATGATTGAATGATCTCTGATTAAAAAATGTGAGTTCTAATCTTTCTGAGCCTCCAGTTCCCTGCATATGAAAGCAGAATATTCCATGCAGCTTTGCGAGGATCTTTGATGTCTTCAGATAAAGAGCAATGAGCATTAATATTACTCTATTACCAGCATAAAATTACTGCTGTACCCTCTCTAGCCCTTGAGCTGTGTAAAGGCAATGACACTTGATTCATTTGATGTAACTATGTAAGAGTGATCATATAGATGCAATTAAAAACATAGTTTTTATCAATTATGCAGTACCATGTCATCTGTACTCTACTAATTAGAAAGGGGAAGAAAAAAGTTACTGGCTGAAAATTAATTATGACAACATTTCTACAGTGTTTAGAACCTAGTTATAAGAATTAAATATTTATGTCATTATGGTTTTCATTATGCATCCTAATGTGATTGCCTGAGCAAAATCACTGCAAGGTGCTCCAACATTCCCTAAGTTCAGAATTTGGATGCTCCCATGAGCTGATAGTACTGACAAGGTTGTACCTAAATGTGTCTTCAGCTACGAATCTTCTCTCCATGTGCAAACTTGCACCTCATCTCAAGCTGCTGATGTGTCACATTGATCTCAGCAGGTAAGACGACTTTCTATTCACCAAAAGAGTGGTGTGAAAAGGCAAAGGCACTCTAATTGTTCAAAATCTAAGTTATGGATCCTGGGCCAAATCCAGAGCTGAATGATTGCTACAGGACTTCAACATTAATGACTTAGTATGTTTAGGAGCATGATGTTACATTTTTCTGAGAGTTTTCCACTCATCTTGTATTCATAGTTTTTTAAACTCCCCCTTCTAGCTTTTATTTGCCTGGGTCCACTTTTCTGCATTCAATCTCTTTCAGCAGCCAGAACACAACTTTAAAATCGCAGGCAAACAGGGCTGTTCCCCCTCCCACGTCCAGCTCCGAGTGTTTACGTAAAGCAGGTTCAGCTCCGCAGCTCTGGGCTGGCAAATTGGATGATTGTTATTCAAGGCAAGAAAGCTTTGCTCTTTGCAGTTGATTGGTAAAAGGTGAGGCCCTGACCCCACTCATTACACTATGGGTTATTGTCTGGCCTTCACCCTGAGGGGTTCTTTACCTGCAACTTTTATCACAACTAGCAAATGGATCTGTTGTCGAGTGGGCTCTTCCTCTGCCATTTTTTCCTCCCAAATCTTGCATTCCTCTCTAACCTCCCTGGATTTTTAATGCTCATCCTTTCTTACACCTGAGTTGAAGCTAACGAGACATGTATAGTTGTCCCAGCTTGGCTGTAGCAGATCACTCCTGGACCCCACAGGCCATCACACGGCAGCACTTTGTAATGAACTCAGCAAATATACACCGATAAAAAGGCTCTCTCATGAAACAAATTTCACTTAAACACTGAGCAGTTTAGGCTGCCAAAAAGGCAGTCGAACACAGGAGTTGAAAAGGAAGGATGGTTTAAGAAATTATTTTAGGTTTCAAGAAAACACAAAAACATATGGTTAAAGATTTGTATACCCTAAATATTTGTATACATGACACAGCAAACAGAGATGTCTCATGGGTTTTGAATTAGATATTTGGAGAGAAAGAGAAGGAAAAAATACCACGTTGGGTCCCTTCTTAGTTTAGAAACAGATTTTTTAAAGACATGTTTGTCTTAAAACTTGGATATTGGAATCCCAGGTGGAAATGGCCAATTTCAGATACAGCAAAATCCAAATTTGTTCTCCCTTAATAGTACCACAAAGGTTCAAATAAACAGACCAGTTAAAGCAACAGTCATAGTTCAGTATCAAACCAAAAAGGACAGGTTTGTCTGTGTGTGGATGTGCACAAGCACTTGTGTGCATGGGAAATCCTTTCTCTTTAATTCTCAATATCCAACAGTCATAAGGTGCTTATCAACAGGAACAGGGAGAAAAACGCACCACATCAGCATCACAGAACAAGTCACCTACCTGTTTATATGTTCTACTCTGCTGTTTAACTCCTTCAGACAGCTGCAGTTGTACGTGGAATGATGTAAAAGTTGCTGTGGGTTGACAGGTGCCTTATTAGCATAAGTCATTATAATATTAACAATCACTGATATCAAATGAGATTTTCCTGGTCAAAAGGTCAGGAGAAGAAGGATTGCCTCTTCCTATTATCTTTGAATTGTGTCAATATATGTTTACTCACCCACTACAAATAATTGGTCCAATAATAGCACAGAATTAATAAAGCACAGAATGGGCAATGAGATAAAGCAAAAGCTGAGACTGGTGAAAAATAGAACATCAAAGAAATGGAAGTGAAATTAGTATTTTGACCATATTTAATCAATCCTGAGAAGCAGGGCATCAGTGAAGAGTTCAAGAGGAAGCAGAGATATATTCTATTTCATGCACATGCTCAGTTTGGATAGTGGGGGGTTTTTTTGTCACATAAAAGTGTGTAAAACAGCCCGTCTTCACTTCTCTGGAGCTCACTGAGATTCATGTCACTGATTTTTTTGTATGCGAAATGAAGAGAGCCAGGTCTGCCCTGCTGCTGCAGAAGGGCAGTGCCCTGCTGGGAGCATCACACCATGGCAGCTGCCATCAGCCACTTGTACCCAGATCCTCATTTCACTAAATGGAACAGTGAGGACGGTGTGACATTGCCCAGAGTTCCCTTCATCCCCACCTACTTGCTGTATTTCCAGCCCAAGCAAGTTCTGGTATTACACTGTGGAAAGAGGAGTGAATTATTTCTTGGGGGTTACTTGTGCTTTTTCTCCCCACTACCTTTTTTGAATATTTTCCCTACTATCCCACTTCAGCAGATGTTCTGCCTAATCTACATTCACATTACTCCCTGTCTTACCTTTGACCTTTCTTTTGAAGGTATTCAGAGAAGAGAATGTCAGTATTTATCTACCTGATGTGCTTCCATCTGCCTGTGCAGAGCACGAATAACCACAAATTATATTTTCTTTGTGAAAATTTGAATGACAGAAGCATTTCTAAGGCTTCACCTACACGGAATGTTCAGACGTTATCTCCTTTTCTCAGAGGAATTATGCATCTCATATCTGGACATGCAAACCAGGAAGAGCTGCCAAATGTGGATTTATGTTTCCAGTGTCTCCACTGAGATGTCTTTCTTGGATGCTTTTCCAGCACCCTTGTCTTACCCATTTTTCTTGACAGGGAAAATGAAGTAGGAAAGTTCATATCCAAGGCTGCCATGAGGAATGTAGAACAGCCTAAAGCTGTTTTAAAGAGGAGTCCTTTGGGAGGTGTTATCAGAATAACAAACTTGTTAAACTTTACAGTTTAAAGCCTGAGAAACAGGTCCTTCCAGTGGAACCATATTGAATCATGGCATGGTTTGGCACAATGGTTTTTGCTAAAATGATCTTACAATATAAATTCAGAATCTGTTTTCTCCAAAGCAGCAGTGCACAGCTTTAAGGCTGTCAAAAGAACCATTCAGGAAGTGACAATTTAACATCTTGGAAATAATTCTGGTGATTGTGGTAGAACTGATCAAGCGTTGGTTTCGTCTTTAAGTACTCAATTCTTTTTAAATTTAGGCAAATTTACTGCCTATGCCACCCAGCAGGGCTGTGCAGTGTTAATAAGAGCTGCTCCAGCAGAATACACAACAGTGAAGTATAAACAGAGTGGATAACCTGATTCTGGTGCATTTGCTAAAAGGCAGAAGTAATTTAATGTACCCCTTAGTTGGTCCATGCTAGTGGAGAACATGTTCCAGTTTAACCTCTGCCTCTGAGAGGTGTTGGATACTGGTTTTACAGGAGGCAACACTTGCTTCTGAAACAGAGTGTGCTCTGCAACATCTGCTGGGGGAAGCCAGGCTCCAGATGAGTGGAGTGGAAAAGCCATTATCACATGTTATCTTTAATGCTCCATAGCACATTCAGTGTAAGCACGGCCATCAATTCCTCACCCTGGCCAAATTCCAGAATTGGCAATTAAATCTTCCTGAATGTCTACATTACAGTTTAAAGCATATTCTTGGACACAGTGGGACTGTGCAAAATTTTACATATCTATTTCTCTCCACTGACTATAAAAAAAGATCCTGGTCTAGTCTGGCTCCCTAACATGCAGACATCTCATTTTTATGTGCAAATATTAGGATAAATGAATCTCATCCCAAACTCCTGGGAACAGAAAGGACGAGAATCATGCCCAACATAATGAAAAGGTTTACCCATATCTCAGCCTGAAGACTAGATGGGGAAAATCAGATAGGGGAAATTAGGAAAAGAGAAGAGCCCAATGTAGAAAAAACCCAACTTTGGAACTCAGTGGTAATTATCTACTCCTGATTCATTATTTACAAATATAGGGAAACATGTACAGTGAACTATGCAATCAATGTTTTGCCCAATTAGAACACAAGTACATCTGCTTTTCATCCAATAGCTGCCTAGTTTTACATGGAAAAAATGCAATTTGTACTAATAGAGGAGCTTGCAAATTAAGGGGTATGTTAGCCAGTACTTCTGCACTTGATACCACTAAGAGAATTATGGATATTATGCTGAATTTCTTTCCTTAATCCATTAACAATACAGGTTTTTGAAGAAGCTCATTTGTTAGGCTCAGGCATATCACAAGAACAAAATATTCATGATTCAATTATCTGAAGAACTGCTGAAGGTCAGGGTGCCTCTGAAGGATGCACATTAAGGCTGAGAAGTGAGAACCAGCACCCTTCCCAGAGTTCTGAATGCTTTAGGGGGTTTTTTGCATCTATCACAGGACAGAACTGTGCTGTTTAACTGACCAGGATCCGACACACGAAAAAATGTAGGGTTTTCACTACTGTCCTTCTGGGTTGATTTTAATCTAATTTTCCATTCACTTTGTTTAAAAAAACAAAAGACTCTCTAACTCCTTGAAGTCTCACTGCCTCCAGGTTTCACAGTGCTTGAAATCTGGCCCTACAGAACAGGAATCCTTTCCATTTGAAATCAGTAAATAAAATGCACCCCATAAAGTTCACAATTCAGGGATGCATTATCTGTATGACACCAAGAAACATATCTTTAACACCTTCGCAGTATTAAAGACTTGGAGGATTTTTAAATACTAGTGTGTAAGGTTGCTTATGAGAACATTTTGACCAAGACTTGCATGAAGGGTATCAAGGAGAATATATTAAATTTCTCTGCAGATTAAATCATTATAAAGGAAACTACATGAAAGACAGTATTTCTAATAAGGGTAGAGTTGAAAAATATGTCAGAAATTAGTAATGATTTTTGAAAATCAGACTTTCATTTCACTTGCTATCTAATACTTGGTGTTAAGTTATCCTCCTAATGGGACTGAGCCCTGAAAACCAAGCACTAATGGTGGTCCAAGCCCTCAATGGAAGTGCATTAATGATGGTAATTCGGTCAGGGATGAGCTCCATGGCTTCTGTTAATTTGGGGCCTGCTTGTGTTTTTGAAGTCAGCAGTTCTCTTGACTTCAGGGAAAATGAAACTGAACTGTCTTTCCTGGCAATCACATGAATTCATTTCAAGAGGAAATCAAAGCCCCTGCCAAAAGCTAGTCCAAATTTCTGGAGTAAGACTAACTAGAAGAACATCCTGATGTATGCATGTGTTCTTTGCATGACCTGGTTTCAGGCAGCTCCAGGAAAAAACAGCATTCAATGATTGGGTATTTATGACCTTTTTATCCTTAGTTAGCAATGATATCCCCTGCCAAGGTCTTGGTCTCAGACTCCTCTGTACTGGGCTCTTGGCTTTTCCTTAACCTCAGGCTAATCCCACTTTCTCTGTGCTCATTCCCTACTTCAGAAAAGGGGCAGAAGATGCTCTTTCTTATTTAGATTGTATGAGAGCAGAAGGAGGTGGTGTTGTTCACTGCATTATACAGCGCAACAAATACTAACATTTATCAAGGCTGCTCTAGGCACCTGGGGCACAAAAAAAAAACCTTCCAGCCAGAGAAAAGAGTTATTGGAAGTCATGTTTTTGCAACTCCAGTTTGATGTAACAGAACAAAAGACTTGTGAGGTTTGCTCAGATGAGAGAACAGAGCTGGTCAGAGGGTTGGTTGCAGCCACAACAGCCAGAGGGGAAACACTCATGGCTCTTATAGGCTCATTCCTGTTTTACGCCTGTCTTGGTTTGAAAGACAGGTGTCTGCTAAGGAAGGCAGGAGCCTCCCTTGGAATGGAAAATGTAACCCCCTACCCTCCAAATCATTACAATTTTGAAATTAAGGGGCTTTCAGGCAATTATATGAGAAACAGGAATAACAGTTCTTTACTAATATATATAACAGGGCAATTATACAGAAATACTGGCTTAACTGGACAGAGTCAGGATACGACCTGGTGCCCTGCCGGGCAGGGTGGCGGTAGCAGTCTGATCAGGTGATAGCTGCAGTTCTCTTTGAAGTGGCTCTGTTGAAGTGGTGATCTTGTAGAAGGGTCTGGTCCTCCTCTGAAGGTCCAGTGGTGGTTATGTGGTTCCTGTCCTCCAGGAATCCAGTACGTAATGCTGCCTGTGGTGTTCCAAACCTCAGCTCCAGGTAGGAATGCTTGGTTCCTCCCCCTGGGTGGAGCATCTCACAAGGGGATGATGTAATTCTATGAGTCATGCAATGAGGCTAGATGGCCCATTAACAGAAGATATCTCCCAGAGGGAATTATCAGGGATGTGTCATGGAAGAGATAAAGAACCCTGCCCTAGCTGGTTTCACCAGATGGTGATAGAATACATGCTTTTGGTTATGTCTTACAATGTAACCTAAGACAACTCCTCATCTTCTCAACTCCAGGCTACACACCCCTGCTAAACTCTGCAGCCTTGCCTGACACCTCTGGTACTCCCAGTTTTCTGAGAGTAGAAGAATAAACCCCCTGCCCACAGTGACAACTCACCCCAGCCAAGGAGAGGGGAGAAGCGCTGCTGTCTTGAGTGCTTTCCACACACACCAAGCTTGAAGCAGCCCCAGCAACCCGAACTGGAGGCATGGATGTGTACTCAGTTCTATGAGAATTTTGCCTCTGAACGAATCCAGAGTCTATGTAGCTACAGGCGAAGCAGCACCTACTTCTGCTGCACAGACACTATTTCTTACAGGATCACGGCAGCATTTATTAGGCTTTCAAAAGGACACATTTCAAAGCCAAAATGGGTCAGACCTGGTACACACAGTACTACCTCTCTCCAAGGTAATGAAACCCCAGCAATTTTATAACACTTGGGAATTTTGACAGAGTGGTAATTTGGGATGAACTGGATTCATTTTGAGAGAGCAGTCAGCTGGAATTATTTTGGCTAAAAGACTCCAGTCCTTAGGGTAATCAAGGGAGGGACAAGTAGAAGAGGGTGGCTTTCTGAGGGTGTATGAAATGTTACCTGTCTGTCTCCACCCTGAAATACACTTTCTGCATGGGCTGACATTCCTGTTGATGCCTGGTGCTAAATTATATGATTCAAGCAAAACGATGCAAGCAAAAAGCTGAGAAGTTACTTGTAGGACAGCACAGGAATGTCCCATTTTCAACAGGACTCAAATGTTCCAGGATGTGTCCAGGGTGGCCCCAAATGATTATTATTTTGCCTTCTGCAGCTCTGAAATTCACTCTTTGTCAATTTCTCTCTCTTTAGCATTGAAAACCAAATTGCTGCTAGTGCCCAGGACATCCATCCTGATGTGGATATGTCACCTGTAAGACCACACCTGCCCAGGGCAGAAAGGACTCAGGTACAATTGCCAGTTTCTTACAGGGAAGATGCCATCAGCATTATCCCTTCACTCTGAAGGCATTTTTCTGCCCCTGAGATCCTCACAGCTGCCCTGAGCAGCCTGTTTTTGCTGGCACAGCCTGGGCAGCACCCCACAGAAGGCAAGCACGCAGCACAGGCATGTCAGAACTCTGCAGATATGGCATTTCAAAGCCAAGTTTGATGCTAAAATTTTGCTAAATCCTGTATCCTGAATGGTGCCAACAATGAAAAGCCATGAGTGAAGAAACAGAACTAACAGACCTGTTATTAATATAAACAGGGGTTGTTAATGGGTGTTCCCCGAGGAGAGAAACATGGAGAGGACAAACACAAGCAAGCAGGAAAAGCATCCCAGGGAAACAGTCAATCTTCACATCAAATTTAAATCAGGCTGATAAAGAGAGCTAATTTTGGAGTACCTGAGTTTAAATTTCAGGTGAGACCTGTCTTGAGGGATTTTCATTAGAGGGTACAGTGCTAAAAACACTGCAGGTGTTTTGCAAAGCCTAGATCAGAACTCTCTGCAAGTATGTAAGCTTCACCAGCACTTAAAATGACTATCAACTTCAGTTTAACCATGTAGAGCTTCAGTAAAAAGATATGGAGAAAAGCATTTCTTGTGCTTGGTACTAACAGATTCCCTGCAGCCCTCATCACCTTTCCCCCCTTACTTTTCTCCTTCAGAACTGCATGGCAAACTTCTACACCTTATTTCCTAAAAGAAAGTCTTAGGTGTATGCCACTGGATAAAAAAAAGGAGAGGTGATAATAAAAGAGCTAAATTTTTATAGACTCCACAAGAGATTCTTATTCCATCAATTCTGAGTTTAAGCAACAGGAAAATGGGCCCAACCCAGGAGTAAATCCCCTCGGAGTGCAGCCTTTTGAGTCCATTTTTCATCTTAGCCTTTCTAGCTGGAGACATCCCACATAAATAAACATGTGCAAGTCATTGCCAGCATGCTCTACTTTATTAATTTTGTGTAGAGCAAGCTGGCTTTTGGGGAGGTTAATTTCCTGAACTGAGAAGAAAATGGCACTTCACCAATTTGAAAATAAATAACTGTGTGGATACCTCAGTTCATTATTTTTAACTCTGCAGAGTCTTTCCAGACTCCAGGAACATGCTGACAGCTTAGTGAAACAGAGCTATTTTCACTAAGCAGTTTCCCTGTGTCGGGTGTATTATACCAGGTTACATAGAAAATAATGGCTGTTTAAAAACAGCAGCACCTTGTCTAGGTTCTCATAAACAGACCTCAGATAATTCTGGGAATGTCAATTCCAAAGATGCAGCTACAGTTGGAGTAAAAAAACTCTAAAATACCACATTGCTTTTGAGAAAATATTCTTAAACTCTGGTGACAAGAGCCCCTGGACCTTGAGGATGGATATCACATTTTTGCTGCTTCTGTTGCTCTTTAACCTTAAAACCCCTTAGGAATGAGAAGGAGTGACTTGAGTGCTGTGTTTTTCTGTTGAACTACCTGTGAATCTAGAACCAGAAGACACAGCCCATAGTGTTGGTTCTGTTTGAAGTAATGAGAAAATGACTCAAGTCCATATGGTATTGAAAATCCTGGTGCAAACCTGTCTGTTGATTTAAAGGCATATGGAAGCTACAGGGCTTTGACAGTATCACTTGACTGTGGCTATTTCAGAATCCAGGCAAAAACAGATGGCAGCATTTCTGAGGTTTTGAAACATATGCTGGGAAACATAATTTTTAAATATATTTATTACCAGTAGGGTTAATTTCATTGGCCTAATGATACTGTTGGTACATTTTTTAGAAAACTAGTGGTGTGAAAACTTAGAGTTGTGTAAATCTATGGCTCCAGAATTGTTTTCCCAGACCAAAAGTTTGATAGGAATTAAAATAACGCTCCTTTCAATCTGCATTTCTGTCTGTTTCAGAACAGACAAGATTAGAGAAATAATGTAAATTTGAAACCATTTAAAATTCATGTGTCATTTTGAGTTTGCAATGATCTTTTCATCACCTTAACTAATGTCAGGTGATAGTCAAAAGTACATTAATTTACCTGTCTTACCAAAATGTTTAACATAGATAATTGATGAAAGAGAAAATATTATCTGGCTGACATGATGCAAAAATGTCATTCTGTTCTTCTCTGTACAGATGGTTTTTCACTTCCCACGGTGTCTCTCTGTGGAAAATCTGTTGTGCTCTTGGTATTTAATTTGCCTTTTCGATGCAATTTTCTCAATTAAATCTTACACAGATGATGCAGTCATTTATATTCAGAGGATCAGGCTTCCTGCTCTTACTGGATAAACTTTAATGTAATCCACAGGGTTCAGATTTAGCTGCATGATATTAATTAATTTTAAATTTAGATAAATGTTTCTTTGGTGGAGATCAAAAGGTAAATGTGGTCCCCAGATCTGAAGCCCACAGGGAGGGCACATTTTGGATGACTTGCTCGGATTTTACTGAGCCAGGGAGAATCCAGGTGAGAGGAGGTGAGAGAAGTGGCTCAAATAATTAATTGCTCTGTACAACAGATATCGCCACAGCATTAGCTCCATTTTCTCAGCTGCCACGTGCCAGCCCTGCTCTCTGACCACTCATTAAGGGGAGGCCAAGCACAGTGATGTTTTCATGACAAGGACATTTTCAGCTAAAGGCTGACTTGTTGCAAGGGCATAGCAGGGGGATTTTTACCTGCTGATGCAGTACATTTGCTGGGTATGAAAATGGTGTGAAAAAAACCAAGTAAATTTGTGATAAAACCTTTATTTTCCATTTTGCAGCTTCTACCTGAATAATTCAGTAACTCCCTTTCCCCCTCCAAGACCTCTCTTCATTCAGGGAAGAGCAGGGAGTAGCCAGCAGGCACAACTTAATGTGCCTATAGAAACTTAAACATGGTGCCTGACCTTGCAACCTAAACAATTGTTTTTAACTCCTTTCTATTTAATACAAAATTGTCTATGCAACTGCTGTCAGCAGCTAAAGAGAAGCATGAAAGCTGACAATATATCCTGTATAAAAGCAATGACCCGATTTAACCTTTGTATTCCCTTGATCAGGCTTTAGATGCCAGGGAATTCAGCCCTATGTCCTTCACAGACCACAGGAAAGGTGTTTGTTAAACACACAGTCTGGTCCATAGGACCAAGTGATTTTCTTCCATTTCTCTCTAAACCAAGGGAAAATCTGCCAGCTGCCATAGTGCCTGTGATTTCCATAGCCACAATCAGGACCAGTAGAGTTGGTTCCATCCTCATTAGGATCGTGTATGGGGATGACATAGCAGGTTAAATATCACACTCCTGACTTTCAAGTGGTACCTAATCCCCTTCTGTGCCATATGAAACAAAAAATTCAGTGTGAGGATGGGAAAGGGGAAGGTGCCTCTCTCTGTTCATTTTGAGAGCATTTGCAAAATGCCGAGCTCCCCTTTTGCCCCTCAAGTACAATGAATTCAAAGAAGATAATCCTAAAAGACATCTTGTAATTTGTTTTATCTGTTTACAGAACGATTTGTTTCTCTGTCTGACTTTGAGTTATTCATAAGATATTCATTTACATGGCTATCTGCATATAAATATTACCACTGGAGAGCAGCGCAGTGCAGAGCGAGTATGGATTTCTGAGCCTTATCATTGTACGTCTTTCATATCAGGTGCTCATTTAGACAGAATTCATTGTATATTATTCTCCTGTGACAACATTAACTGGCCTCCAACTTTCCAGTGCTTGTTATCAATTCCAGAGTGTAAAAACTCAAGGACTTAAAAGGACAGGCAGGAAAGTTTGCAGAATATTTCATTAATTTGTGGGAAATGTTACTTACTGTAAGTGTCATGTCTTTGCTGTGAGGACTGAGAACATCTGCCAAATATAATACCACTTTCTTCCCTCACAGTCTGCCTCCTCTTCTGTTTGACATTGAGGGACTCACCCTTAACTCACACTGCCTCAGCCTGAAGAGGCAACTACGTACATAAACCTAAAGCTTAAATTTCAATTTGTATTGGAATGTCAATCATCAGATAAATCCAGACCTTGAGGAAAGTGAATAATAAATAGCTGTGTGGGCCAAGAGAGAATAGGAAGTGCTAGCATTAACTCCTTTCTAATCTATACCCAGTCCTGTAATGCTCTGGCTGTTATTACTAGTGGACTTTCCTGTTCCTTGTAGCCAGAATGACAGCAAATCAGACTCAGGGGTAGAAGTGGTTGAATCTTTCATCTGCTCAGGGGAGTTGTCTCAGAGAAGCATTCAAATATGCGGGTGACACTTGTCCAAATGATATAATAAGCTCTGGGGTTTGTCAAACTGATGTGGTAATACCATGGGACCTCTCTTGGGCTGACTCATCAGCTCCCCTTCGCATTTCAAGCCTCTGTTTGTGTCGCCAAAGACAAATGAAATCTGGAAGTAGAGTAGGTAGTTGGAAATTATAACCATCACCTTGATAATGATATACACACATCACCCTTTCTTTTGGATAACACCATCCAGCCTAATTTATGCAGCAAACCATTTGAAAAGTATATGTAGCTAACCACAAACAGTATTGCACCATGCAAATTCAGAGGAAAAATAGCAGAACTCAGCCTTCCAAAACAGCTACAGGAGGATCCAGAGAGATCTGGCCACCAGCAAGATCTGGCCACCTTATTAAGTACAGCCACCTGCTGTACTTAATTACATCATTTTCCACAGGTTGCCCTGGGATACTTGGACCCTACCACAAATAATGTGAACTCAGAGAGGTCTACACTTGGATGGGGACTGAGAAACATGGGATCAGTGTAGAACCATTGCCAATGCTACTGCAAATTGTTTGATGAAATTTCTTGCAACCCATTTTTTCCTCTTGCAGAACATTATAACATCACCATTTTCTGTACAGTTGCCTTAAAGTAAGTGAATTGCACCATTCTCAGCAATTCTGTTCATGCCTCAGCACTGCCCTGATCCTCTATGCTCTGTTAGGTTTGAGCCTAAGAGAGCTGTTATTTTAAGAATAATTTTATTTAAAAAAACACTCTTGGACTGATAATGTTCTTTTATCCATTTCATGGCACTCAAAGATTTTTATCTATGCCTTGTTGATTAAATGTGATCAGGCATGTTGAACTATAACATCTCCTTTAGAATTCATTGCAATAAGAACAATGCAAAAATATGCTTAAGGTGTCCCAGCCAGTGAATTACGGGTGTAATAGGCTGTAATGTCTTCTTTAAACAGATAAAGAGAGTGAGAGAATTAGCAGGAGTTGTGAACTTTAAGAAAAGAGCAGCTGTATCACTGTCATAGCAGAGTTAATTCAACAACAAGGAAGATGCCCTGGATTCTTTTTCATTTTCTCTGCTCTTTCCAGTGCTCTTTAAAAAAAAAGAAAAAGAATTTCACCATCTCTTTTGGTGTTTCCTCCCTGTCTCTGCTGACATTAGTGAGAGCTTATGGATCGGGCTCAGAGTTTGTGCCTCACTTTCCAACTGTTAACACTGAAGTGTTCATCTACAGTAAGACCATAAAAATCCCACTGCAAATTGGTGAGCATGCTCAAGACAGACCTCAGACTTGTTTTCAGTTCAAAAATATCAATTTAGACTTTGAGCCTGTAACTTCAGAAAAAAAAGAAGTGTCACAGAGATAAAACCCATGATCTGACCTATTATTTCCTACAGCTTCCAGGTGCTGCAGAGGAAGACACAAACAAGCTCATCAGACTAGAACTCTGAAATAATTTCCCCACATTACTCCTTCCAATTTTCTTCTATTAGCAATAGCTGTATCACCAGAAATAAAGTTTTAACTGTTTTCCAGCTCTCTGATTCCCCTAATTTTACATAGCACTACTGAGTTTTCCAAAATCCATGGAATAGGTATAATTTTTATAAAATACATTAAGTTCTAAATGTGGAGGAGTTAAGAGAATAAAAATACACCCCTGGGCTTGTTCTCCCCTGTCGGGGTTTGACACTGACTAGAAGCCACGCACCCATGAAAAACTATCCATTTCTTTTCCTCTACTATAGCTCAGCAGAGGAGGGGAAATTAATACAAAAACTTCAGGAGTTGAGATAAGGATTAGGGGAAAGACACTTTAAGGCAAAATAGGTTCAAAACTTAAACAGTATAAAGAAAATTTATTATTAACATTATTAAAATTAAAAAGGGTAATGAGAACTGAAATGAACACTTACTTTCTTCCCAGCCCCCTCCCTCTTTCCCACTGACAGCACAAGGAGACAAAACATGGGGTTTTGATCAGTCTTTCACTTTCTAAGAATCTTTCTTCAGATCGTTCAGGGAAAGGAGTTCTTTTTCTGTTGTGCCATGGGGTCCTTCCCACGGGAGACAGTACTCTGTGAATTTCTCTAGCGTGGTTCTAATTTTCACGATACAGCAGTCCCACCCAACCTGCTGTAACGTGAGTCCCTCCCACGGGCCAAGCACTCTTCCCACAACTGCCCAGCATGGGTAATTTCAGTTGATGGGGTTTAGGCTTTTAAGGATGAGCTGCTCTAGTTTGGAAGCAAGGGTTTCTCTGTCTCTGGAAGCAGGGGGCCTGTTTCTCTGTTTGAGTTTCTCACTAGATTACAGCTTTTCAGCATCCACTTGCTCCAGTGTGGGCACTTTTCTTCACGGGCTGCAAGTGGATCTCTGCATCCCCCCATGCACCTCATGAATTACAGAGATAGTTTGTTGTATTATAGTCCTCACCACAGCTTGTAGAAAAATGTCAGCTCCAACACCTGGAGCACTTCCTCCCTCTCCTTCTTTTCACTGAGCTTGGTGCCACCATGTTGGTTCTCCTCAGGTGTCTTCACTTCTCCTTTTTCTCTGACTCAGAAGAATATTGTTGTCTGTAGGTATTATTGTTCTCAAGTTCTATCAATTCAAAAGTTCTTATAGAGCTTTGCTGCACTGAGAAGGTTGATCTTGTCTGTGCTCCGTGTTGGGGAATTGTTTGCCATGTTTTTGCTGCTGGACATGTGGTCCCCGCCAGCACTGCACAGGCAGCCCTGGCTGCCAGATCCCGGCCTCGGCAGGGCCTTGGCCTCCGGGCTGCTCCTGGCCTCGGCAGGGCCCCCGCCGGGATGGCCCCCTGCAGCCGCCTCTCCACCCCCAGGGGAAAAAAGAGAGCGCCCATGGTTTTTTCCCCTTCTTAAATATGTCATCACAGAAGTGTTACCAACTTGTCTAAATTGGGCTAGTAACCTGCCCGTCATCAGAGCCTTCAGCGACTGGCTCTGTGTCAGACATAGTAGAAGCTTCAAGCAGCTTTCTCCCACCCACCAAAAACCAGGCTGTGTTAAACTAACACACCTCGTAACATATGTACTCTGGAGCAGCTCATCTTTAAGTAACACTTAAGGATCTCGGAAAAAGCTAAAAATGCCACAAAGAAGAAAAAATACCAGAAATGGGAAAAAATACCAGGGTCAGTCTTCTCTCAAACACTACCACAGGAAGTTTTTACCAAATCTGAGCAGCTGCAAGAGGGAGGTGGAAGAAAATTTAAGCAGAGGTCTCAAAACAGTCCCTTTAACAGTGTCTGAGAGTGGTAAGGGCCCTTTAATTACAATCTTTCATGAGCAACTGTGAAAAGCAGCATTTACCTGACTTCCTCTAAATAAACTCAGTATAATTAATGAATGTTCAAGCTCTAATTATGGCAAAATCACAGCAAATGAATTCCAGACAATGGAGTGTATTTTTGGCATGTTTTCAGAATGATCAGCTCACTTTTATTACAGTTATTCCCTCTGTTCTTTTGGATGGTTTGAATTCATGGCCATCAGTTTTGACTGGGTTGAAATATTTGGCTAAAAGAATTAAGAATCTGAGGTCTGAGGCACAAGGCTGTACCACCAGAATATCTCCATGCAACTGAGCACTTCCATCTGCTCACATATGACTTGTCTTAGAAGACATATGGTCACCCCTGGATACCTGCCCAGGTCAGCAAATGTAGGTGGGTGCTCAAATTCAACATCTACCAGCCTAACATACTCAATAACAACAAGTCAAATATGAGTAATAGAGCAAAGCCCTGCTCCTTCCCCACAGATTTATGCATCTCTCGTTGTGCTAAAGAGATTTCCACTTCTTTTGGGGCCCACATCTACAACTCTGCAACCACTCCTCTAAACAACTGGGAAGGGACTGGTCTTGTGTTTTAAATATAGACAGGTCCCTTTCATAGCTTAAAAATTAGGATATTCATCCTGAGAATGGGGCTGTCACAATGAACACTGTGTGTATGGACACAAAACAATATATAACATGATCCTTCAAGGGTTTGTCAACAGTTTTGATTTCAATTTTACAAATGAAACAAGGAAAAAAGCACTGGAAGGCTCTTGGCCCAGTCCCTGACAGTGTGGCTGCTTATGCAACAAGGCAAGGGAAAAGTTTTGAAAGATCCATTAAGATCTTTGCTCTGACATCACCATGTCACCTTCCCACAAGCTACATCTGACAGCAAATTAACCAAATTCCACTGGCCTTTAATATGTCAAAATAATAGCTGTGAATCCTATTTACCCATCTATGAGCAATCTGAACAGATTTTCTCTAGAAAAAACATAACCAAGTCCCCTGGACAAGTGCTTTGCTGGCAGATAACACGTGTGATCATCTCTTTAAAACGTGCTGTGTTAATGCAGGGTCTGACTTTTCCTGCGTTGCCTACATGAGACTGCTAGGGCCAGCTCTGGCCACTACTGCTTCCTCCTGAAGGAATTTATACACATGGCCCAGCTTCCTGAATTATTTTTGTTGACAGTTTCACTTCAGGCTGTGAAGAAGCAGGTGATTAAGCCACTACAACATTCTTTTGCAATTTTCTAGTTTATGTGTTTGTGCAACTTCTGTGTCAGTCTTTTAGTTCACACTTTTGCACATTACAACAGGTGCTGGAAAGCACAAAATTGAGCATAAGAGAAGAAAAAAAAAAAGCCAAAACCCCAACAACAACCAAGCAAGAAATCCCCTCTTTCATACATATGTAAAGAGTTAATAGTTCTTGGACTTACAGGAATCTTCCTGGCACTGTGAAGGGTTAATGGTTCCTGGACTTGCAGGAATCCTCCTGCCAGTCTATAGTTTCTCCACTGGTGTGCTGTGGCATTACACTTCTTGCAATCATTCAGCTGCCTAATGATCCCTTATATCAGGTGAAAATGAGTTTTTCCCACTCTAACCTGGCTTTTGTTAAGGCTTTAATGAGAGCAGGTAATGAATGGAGTTGCCCTGAGTTTCCTGCTGTGAAAGAAGGGTTCCTCCAACAGGTGACGAAGCCAAGCAGGAGAGACCACTCTGCTCTGGTAAGAGCAGAGCTCAAGGAGGAGAATCTCCCAAGAAAATGAGTGCTGTGTACACCTTAGATCTGTCCTGGCATCCTACTCCTCTTGTACGGGCAGAGCTCCATTCATGCCTGGCCAAGGATCTCAGCGGAGCTGTGGGGAAAGAGGCCTGTTTTGTGTGAAACAGCCCAGTTAAAATCATCAGCAGAACTGTTAGTCTGTAACAGGCCAACAGATTTATTCAACAGCAGGAGACAGCACAAGGATGCTCAGATTTATCACTCCAAATGCCATCATTATTTAGTGTGCAGAGAGCCTTCTAGTCTCACAGTTAGCAAAACAAAATTACAAATTAATAGCCATATATTTCTCACCATGTCCTGGATCCCATTTCCCCAGTGTTATAATTTTATTTTGGTACTTAGCATATGGGGCTCAGAAAAAGGCCAAACTTCAAAATTACACATATTTTATCCACATTCTCCCACATAGATTTTCACTGTGTGTTAATTTATTGAAGGAATATATTTCTTTTTTTTAAGAATCAGCAACATTGAAGAAAACAAAAGGCCATTTTGCTTGTACCTTTGAGTCTGGGTTACTTTCTTCTTATCCTTTCAGATAAGACTTGGATTTGAAGAGGAAGGAACAGCTCCTGTGTGTATTTGTAAAAAGCAGCAATCCCAGCTGGGTAGAAGTGGAGGATACATAAAAAAGCTCCCATGGGTAGAAGTTTGCCCTCTTTCAGGAAGCCATGGCTAAAAGGTAACCCGGTAAAACTGGGTTATCTAATAAATATAAGTGTATCACTATACATATAATTAATGGCAATACTTTAATTTGCTTAAATTAAGATTCAAAGCTTAAGCTCAGATCCAAACCCCTCTGATGACAGGGATGTCATGGAGAATGAGGTGTAAAATCCCCAGTTCTATCCAGATTCATGTATTCATCTCAAAGCTATCGCCACTGAAAACACTGGAAATCCATCTTAAGAATAGCTTTCAAAGGTTCAGCAAAACCAGGTTTTGTTGGAAATAAAAAGCCTGATCTCAATCTTTTTTAAATAAAGACCAACTATAAGTCACCTCTCCAAAGCCAGTGGAATTACACAGAAAACATTACATTAGAAAACTGAGATAAGAAAGGTGATTTAAAAATTATTCCCTTTAAAGGTCCACAACATGTGCCAGAGATCTTAGTAAGTAGCTTTTGGCAATTAATTCCCAGTTGATGGCTTACAGCCTTTCGAAACCCAGCTTTCCCTGGGCTCAGTCACAGATTTGTTATCTGGAAACTACCCACAAGTAAGGGCTGCTTGTACTAAGGCTGACTGTGGTGGAATTACAAGAGTGGCATTGAGGTAACATAGAAAACTTCGCCTTTAAATCCAAGCGTGATGCTTGAGACGACCATGAGGAGATCACCACCTCTCTGCCTGTCATAAAGAGTCTAAATAAGGATGACTCTTGGTTATTTGAAGTGCAAATACCTCTTTTTGGTTTGTTAGAAATTAAGAGAACTTTGAGAAAACCTGTGTCTTGCTAGAAAAAGAGCAATAGGGAAATTTCAAAAAATTATTCAAGAAGTGCACAGTACAGGGAATGTACTCCTGTAGTTGGGCACGTTGACACTTTCAACCAGCCTCCCCTACAATCACATCAAAAGGCAAACTATCAGCTAGACAGAGCCTGTGATGCTGTAAATAATGTTCATTCCTACAGCTCAAACAGCCTGAACATGAGACCAGCTGCACCAGAGTAGGAGGAAGGTCTGCTTTGCCCAGGATCCTCATTTGGGCAGTGGCCAACACACAGCAGAGCTGCAGATGGCTCATTACAGCTGTGATAGCTCCTCAGGTTGCTCCAGCTTGGAGAACTGTGGTATTTCCAGAGCTAACACAGGCTGATAAACATTGACCTCCAGGGATGGATGCATTAATCATTAGCCAGTGGAAAATGCCTAGGGAAGAGCATATGGACACCAGAAGCATGAAGCATTCCCTGCTCCACTCCTTCAGGAGTCTGGAGCTCTAGGATCTTCTGGTATCTTTTGTGTCTCACAGTCCAGGATGGATTATTCTTCTAGAAACTTGTGCAGGGCTTGGTTTTAACTGAACATGTAAAACACAGGCAATTCAAACCCAACATTAGCCTTTTGCTGTAAATCTCTTTGAAAATTATGAGCCCTGCAGTGGAGAGGCTGCCACAGACCTTCTCCTGCTCCTGCTGCACCTTTCAGGCTGCCATGTCCTGTCAGCCAGGGCTGTCAATAGATGTCACACTTGTGCTTTTGTTCCCGTCTCCTGGAGGACATTATGCCAAGGGAGTGCAGGGGAGCAGCACGACACAAATTACTTGAATGCACTGCCTTTATGTAATAAAACCAAATCCGTGAGAGATTTGATCTTCTGTAGATTTTACACTGTGCATTCCCAGAAAATATGGAACACATCAAGGGGAAGAGGGAGGAGTGACAGGAGGGATCTTCTCTTACAAGGCAAAAATTCTTTTTGCCCTATAGGTTACTAGTTCATAACTGTACATCTGCTTGTTTTGAAGAGAAAATAATTTTAAAAGAATTTTTGTGTTCTATGGCTAAATGCCTTTTTTTTTTTTTTTGTAATAAATACAAGGCTGGGGGGAAGCCAAACTATTTGTGTTGAATGAAAAAATAGCAACAGATGAAGATATTTGCACTACTTTTTTTCAGGCAGAGAAATACAGAAAAACAACCCCATTTAATGCCTTAAAACAGTAAAAACATGGGGTCTGAATACAGGTGTCCTAATTTTAAATCTGTATACAGATCTGCAAAGGGTTAACTCATGATTCATGGAAGAAGGCCTAGGAAAGGCTTTTTCCTGAGCTGTACCTTTTGCTAATAGGTGTATTAGAAAACCAGAAAGAATGTCTTTAGTCTTATTTTCTATTTGAAAAAAAAAAAAGAGTTCCCTTTCTACGTATCTGTCTGTCAATGCATATAAATCAACTGGGCATGCGGGAGAAAGTCAGCATTAGCAAGAGTTTGCAAGACAGGGAAAAAACATTGGGTTTTAAATTATCCAGTCAGTATTTGTGGCATTTCACATCGCAGTGTTATTGCTGAATTTTGAAATGTGGCACTGCTTGTTTAATGGCTGTTGTCACTGGAAGGAGATGTAATGGAGAGTTCTGGGCACTGTTTGCAGCAGGAACAGCTGGCTCTGCTGGCCAGAATTCATTTGGACTATTATTAATCCTATTGCTGCAGCATTCCTTGCTCTATCCAGAAATCCAAAGCCCTGTGTCATTGCAGTGGATCATACCACTGGGCACAGACACTGATTCCAGTGGGTCTCTGCACAGTCAGCAAATCACAGGACTACAGCTGCAGTGGCTGTAATGCTCATCATTTTTTAATAAGCCAAATTCAGCTACTTGTTATAAGTAAATATTATATTATTGGCTTTTTACAAATATTAAAATGAATGCTATATGTATAATGTTAGAAAACTTTGCCGTATGAATATAGTTTATTTTATTTCTGCTATTAACAAAACTTAGTGGATATACATTTCTTAGGCTATAGCATGATATGTAGAATGCTTCTTTTGTTCATGTAGTTAACTCAGAGAATAATAACGATAATTGAGAAAATTCCCCACATTCTTGGATTATCCTATCTGGATGAAGATAATGGTGGCAAACCTCAGAACCCCAAAGGAAGAATTTATTGATCAGAGAGTGGTGCGACAGGACAGAGCCACAAGGGGATTTAATCTGCAGGATGGAACTACAAGGAGTAATAAAATGTTAAATTAATCTGCAAGAGGGAATGGGTGCAGGTTGGGGGGTGTTGAAACCAAGAGAGTACCTAAACTCAAAGGAATGTTTGAATCATGCCTGAGGGTCTATGAATATGCAACATGCTGGTACATTTAAAGAAATGTTTTCTGAGTTAAAGTGCTCTTGGCTGCATGCCAAGCACCCAGCTGTATATAATTTTTGCTTTCCTGTCTCTAATTGTCTTTTTATTAAACTTTTAAAAAATTTTACCAGAAGAGCGAACCTTGTTTTTCACAACTGGGGGCTTTGCCCGGGATTAATACCTCACCTCCAAGGCCCCAGGAGATCCTGAACAGGGAAGGGGCACTCCCCACTGAGTTCAGCAGCCCTGCTCCGTTTCTCCCACTGTGGATTGGAAGTTGCAGGTTTAGACCCGTGGACAAGAAGGAAACAAAAAAGCAAAGGAAAGGGAAAAGGCTCCCTAACCATGGTAAAATAGCCCCATAATTCTTGTGCATGAAGACCCGGAAAAGAAAAAAAGGATTGTAAGTATTTTTCAGTGGGGCGGATATGGGGGGGAATGAAAGATGTGTGTCTGAGACGCTGACTGGGAACCCCCCAATCGGCAGAGTGATTGTGGAGTCTCCCAAGCTGCATTTTCGTTTTCTCGCAGACAAACGGCCAGTAAAGAGATGAAGTGAAAGATAGGAGGAGTGAGACAGACCGCCCAGGGTGGCTGGGATGGGGTCCCACGGAAGGGGTTGGAAGGAGACGAGGGTTTCCTGGGACAGTCCACTGGGAAATGGGATAAGGTGGGGATCCCCTAAAAAGCTGCCAGGTTGAGGATTATTTCAAGAGAACTTGAGCTTAAATGCTGCCAAATTGAGGATTGGGACATTCAAGAAATTTGGGCTGGAAAAGCTGCCAAACTGAGGAATTAATCCAAGAAACCTGGAACATCTGAGATCTTACAAAACCCATGGGTGCATATTAACAAGTAATTTGAGAAGCAAAGGTACCTTATTTTTGTCTTATTGTGAGTGGGGGAGAGTGAGACAAACATATTGAAAAAATAAAACTGAGTGATTGTAAATGAATGAAAATATATATAATATAGATTGTTGATCTTAAATTTTAGCTTTATTTTTTAAAAAGAGGTATTGTGTTGTGTTGTTGAGAGAAGGGGTTTTCTGTGTTCTGGGGAGCGGGTGATGTTCAAGTTGTTAGGGGAAGTGGGAAACAGAGGCCAGGGACAAACAGATAAAATCTTGAGAAATGGGACAGAAAACCAGTAAGTCAGGTTCAGGGAAAAAAGGGAGTAAAAAAGGTGCCAGCAGAGATACCCCAAGATAGCCCTCTGGGATATGTTAGCTAACTGGGATATTAATCCTTGTACAAGAAAAAAGGACAAAGTAAAGATGATTTAGTTTTGTATGATAGAATGGGCAAAAAAAGAAATAAGATCTGACCACGTTTGCTGGCCTAGATATGGCTCTTTTGAAGATTGGATTTGTCAGGCTTTAAACATATTTGTAAATTCAAAAGAACCGTTTAATCCGGAAGAAG
>WEIT01003297.1:59645-123206 GCA_013389985.1 Dryoscopus gambensis | reverse complement strand
GTTTTCTGTAGAAAGTGTTTTATGGATATCTTCGTATTCAGCTACACCACTGTTCTGAGAGCATTGGTAATTGTAGTTCTATTGGTAGGTTTCATCTATGGAAGGTTTTCGCACTGGAAACCTCAGAAATAGTTTCATCTGCTAATATGTTTTGTCACCAGTCTCATAAACAGCCCCACACAGTGCCCATCAGTCACTCTGAAAGGTCACTTGTTTCTTTCCTTCTAATACCTGTAATATTCTTAAGTTTTAAATCAGTGATTCACCTGGCTGGAAGTGAAGATCCAAAGCCAATTACAAGATGCTATTAGGCCCCTTTATGATGTGGCCACCACATCAAACTTCTGCATTTAGCCAGAAACTCCCCATTTCCCAGGTATTTGCTCACTCCTTTACACTTCACAATCCCATAGAGACTGCATCATATTATGCTGCTAAAAAGGAGAAAAAGTGGAAAGGTGGTATCACTGTCTCCGAAGTTCAGGATAGGTGTTAATCTAATTTATTTCAAGACTGAATGTTCTCAAAGAGAAGCTGGATTAAAAAAAAGCTCTCACCAACACCTACTACTTCTGTGCTGCACGACACTTTGAATAGACATTTCCCATTGTTAGCAGGCTGTTTGCTCTTTCTCAGTTGTTACTATATTTGTTTATTTAATAAGCCTTTGTTTTTCTCTATGGAAATAACTGGCTTATAACTAGTTGCAAACAATATGGACAGTTATGCAAAAGCATTTCATTTTAAAGCTGCAAAAGAGAAAACCAGCCAAATCTGAAGGAACACACATCTCTCACACATAGCCCATATTCCAGCAGTACAAACCCCACAACGTCTCTCTCTCAGACACATCTGTCTATATGTGCAAACATCCATGCAAACACATGCACACGTACTATGTACATTACTGTCAAGTTAAAAGTCTAAAGTTAATCCTTAATCCTTAGGTCATCCCCTTCATTTCAGCACATCGAGCCAGCCAAGCCTTCCCAATGTGCCTGTCAGCAGTAAGCTGACGTAACTCTTCCCACTCAGGACCCATTAATTCAGCAGTTTCACCAGTAGTGTTCCACCAGGTTCATCTTCCAAAGCTTCAATTTTTGTTTAAACACAGAATCAGAAAGTTATAGATTTTGGGTCCTGCAGCTTTCCTCTTTTTTTGCACTCCATTTCAGCTGGAATGTGCTGATCAATTCATTGCACGATTACGTAAAGTGATACAGTTGATCTTATTCAACAATGGCCAGCTCCTCCTCCAAAAGCTTTGAGCTGAAATTTTCCAATCCTTTTAGAAACACACTTTTTAAAAGAAAAATTTTGTTGATATTTTGCTAGCCTAGTAATGACCTGGTGACTTCTTTGTGGCCATGTGTGTGTGTCATCTGCACTCGACGTCATCCCTCTTCAGGTTTCCACTGAACCTCACTATCTTTTTGCTTTTTACAAATCTTCCTGATGTATACCCCATGACTGACTTCCCTTAAAATGTGTTACCCATTGAAGAGATAGGGTCAAGTTTTAATAGCTCACATTCTGGCTTGGGGTTCAGTTCCTAGGCCCGTTTTTTATCCACTGCATCATTCATCCACCTCATTTTCTAATATATTAGTTTCCCATGAGTAAAATAGGAATTATACTTCTCTACTTTTCAATGGAATTGTCAGAATGAAACTAACTCATGACCTGGAGATAATCTGATAAGTCTTTGTGCTGAAGACCATGAAGTAGATAGACACACTGTAATGGCAACAAGAAATCAAGATACATGTATTGGCTTCTCTCTCCCATCATCATGATTATTGTTTTAGTAACCTGGAGTTGATTTCATGTGCTAAATCGCTCAGAAACACTCTAGTCCACCCCAAACCATCATACATACCAGGCATCAAACATATAACACTCTCATACAGATAAATGATCCAAGGACTGGACTCAACGGCTGCTAGCAGTTAATTTATATCGTGGTTTCACCATAAACTTTTAACTTTGGAAATAATCTGCCACCCGTTTCAGTTTTTGGCTGCCACATAATGCACCTTTGTGAAGTCACTCTTCTGTCTAATAGAGATGTTTCTTTTTACGGGTGAACATTTGTTTAAAAATAACAAATAGTAATCTCATTTACCGTTCACAAAAATTGTGCTACTTAACTGTATGAAACCAAGTCCCATTTCATCTGGTTTAATGTTTAGCAAGGCATGCAAACTAGTCGATATTACAGGGAGAAGATGATTTATTTAATAAGATTACATTACTTTTTTTTTCCATTAAAAAAACAAATAATTGCAACCAAAAAATTAAGTGTTTAAAGTAGAAAAGCATAGCCTGCAAAGATTGATACTGAAAAGTCAGCACATATTGGAAAGTCTGATGCTAAGCTCAGCTGCTTCTTCACCCCGTCTCCACTTCTGTTCTGGGTCTGGTGTGCAGCCAGTCTCTGTTTCTGAAGTCGAGTACTCCCATAGTGATTACTGATATCCACCATAATGTAGTTAGCAGATAGCCCATTTGTTCCGCTCTGGATAAGGTTGCAACAGAACATTTTAAGCACACTTTGTTCCCTTGGGGAGGATAAAGTTTAGGATATATATAGATATAATATGTAATGTGCAATGCCCAATATATACATTTACATGTTATATCTACCTGTCTATACTCTCCTTGTGACAAGAAGTTGAACAGGAGTCAGAAGTATGGTTTTTTACCCAAGAAGGCCAACCACATACTGGGAAGTTGTAACTAGCAGGTCTGTGAAGCAATCCTTCTCCTCTATTTGGCATTTGTGAGACCACATCTGGATTACTGTGTCTAGTTTGGGGTTCCCCAGTGAAAGAGAGCCATGGACATACCAGAGAGAGTTTAGCAGTGGCCAGCAACCTTCTCAGGGGGCTGGAGCACATAGTGTGCAAAAAAGAGGTAGATGGATGGGTTTGCTGAGTCTTAAGAGGAAAAGGCTGAGGAGAGACATTATTTCTGCTTTCCGTGACCTGTTGCATGATTATAGAGAAGACGGAGTCAAGCTCTTCTCAGAGCAGAAAGACAAAAAGCAATAAATAAAAGCCATAGGAAGGATAAAAAAAATTACCCTGTGAAGAATCAAACGCTAGCACAGATCCAGGAGAGGTTGTGGAATGTTCTTTTTTGGTCATGTCCAGAACTCAGATGGGAACAGTCACAAAAAACTTCATCTGACTTCAAAATTCAACATAACTTTCAAGTTAGTCCTACTTTGTGTAGGGTCTCGGATCAGATGATCGCAAGGGGTACATTACACTCTGAATTACTCTATTTCATGATAAGACCAAAACCCTGTAGGCACCCCAAAAACAGAGAAAAGCTGTGAGTTCACGCCTATGCCAGAGATTTCTCAAACAAAAGCTTAGTTATGAATGTCCTACACAGGAAAATCTTCCAGTGGAACTCACATTCGACCATGCAACACAAATGTGTATTAAACCTGGCTTCAGCACTTGTGCTCCCAAAGCTATTCAGTGTAATGTGAACGCTCCCACTCACATTGCAAGTCACAGAAAATTGCCCTACATGACATTTAGTAGTCATAGAGTCCCTGCTTTGCTGCTGTTATCTTCAACACATGTAGAAATTGTTTTGGTGGAAAGATGGGCCAGTAAATATGATCTTTTGACGTAATGCATTCCTTGTACTCATTAGATGTCTTTTTCAGATTAATCTAAGAATGTTGCTCTTGCAGTCAACCAGATAACACTTCTTTTTTCTTTTGGGGAAGGGAGGCATGGGATATCTACAATTTTCTTGGCTAGAGCAACTCTGATACTTTTATGTATTTGTGCCTTTGTTCTTAAAATAAACACATAAACTCAGCTTAAAGTAAGAAGTAGTAGAATTTGTTTGTTATTAGACTTCACTTGTGATTAGAAGACCCATTAACCAGCAGCTGTTCTTATGCACTGTGTGAGATGACCACACTTTCCCCACATATTTTGGAGGGCAAGAATGGCATGTGCTATGATGCTAAGGATCTCACAAATGTCAAGGATGCCTTTTAAATTACATTTTCTGCTCTGAATTTCTGCAGCCAAGAAGCACTGTAGGAAAACAAGGAGACCCTGAGCAAGACAAAAAGCCTATGTCCAATTATTTTTACCTCTGAGCTTGCTTTCTGCTATCAGGTTGTCAAGTACAATTTTTTTGGGATGGTGTCCTCTCAGAGAAAAAATACACAAAAGAAGACCATTCATGCAGACAAGCACCTCTTCCTAAGAGTGTCTGTAGCACTACTTTGTGTACACCAGAGGTCATGAAACTTTCGCAGAGGGCTGTAATTTCTTCAATCTCTTCTATTTAAAGTTGTTTATGCCCTTTTCATGTCTCTTCAGATACTGCCCCAGAAGTGTCTGGTAGGAAGCCATGGTGGATTTCCCCATATTTTGCCCTTTGTTGGCAAGTGGGCTTGACCTTTAAGATCATTGAGTCCAACCATCAATCTGACACTGCCAAGTCCACCACTAAACATGTCCCTAAGTGCCACATCTAAATGTCTTTTAAAATACCTCCAGGGATGGTGACTTAGCCACTTCCCTGGGCAGCCTGTTCCGGGGCTTGACAACCCTTTCCGTGAAGAAAATTTTTCCTAATATCCAAACTAAACATCTCCTGATGCAACTTGAGGCCATTTCCTCTTGCCCATTCCTTGTTATTTGGGAGAACAGACTGACCCTTACCTGGTTACACCCTCCTTTCAGAGAGCGATAAGTTCTCCCCTGAGCCTCCTTTTCTCCAGGCTAAACACCCCCAGCTTGCTCAGCAGCTCCTTATAAGACTTGTGCTTCAGACCCTTCACCAGCTCCTGCACCTTTAGGATCCCCCTGATTCAGAATATTCAGTCTTCCTGCACTTCTTTGCCCCTCAGGCAGAGGCAGAGTCCCAGCCGGTTCCACATTGTAGTGCTACCAGCAGCTGACAATTCCTCACAGCCATGGACAAGGGGGCACCCACCACCTTGCATCTCTGTACCCCACCACAGTCCTCCTGGAAGCTCTATTTACAATAAACCTGCCTGGAACAACTCAACAGACATCAAACTGGTGTTATCAAACTAATTAGCTATAAAACTAATTTGTCTCTAAAGGTAAGAGTGATTGCAAATGGTGAAAATATCACTGGTATATAGATTTTAGAGTGCAAAACTCTTGTGCAATAACAGTCAGGAAAGGACAGATTCAGGAAAAAACAGAGAAAAACACAGATTCACAAAAAGCAGTGCAGCCCATGGAAGCCAAATAATGGTTCTAGGAAAGGGTCATTATCCAAATGATCACTCATGATTAAGAGCATCCTGTGCTGAAGAGTGAGACAGCAACATCAGCAGTGGGAGCTCTGGCCTTATGTTAGGCTCTATAAATACATAGATGCAAGGCATGGAGGAAGAATCTTAAACCTATCTTTTCCCCATATTCAGTACATGTACAGACCTCACATCATGGCTTGACCTTTACTGGTCCTAAAACACTTGAAGTACATTACTTTTGGCAGCTCTACAGTGGGGTCAGCAACCCCCAGCAAGAGCCCGTAACAAAGAGCTCAGGTGCAATAACATCTTAAATCACTGCAGCTGCTTGTTTGGTGTGTGTGAGTCACAGGTCCAAGTGGATGAGTATAAAAACCTAAAGGTTAAATCTATATTAGTAAACTAAATAGCGTCAGGGCCATCAAGCCATCTGGAACAATCTGACACATCCATAATATTAAACTCTCTTAACCTCTAGCACAGGACGGCTGCCTGCATGTTGCCTGCTGGCAATGGTCCCTGGCCTGAACTAACTCACAAGCCATACCTAGGAATTGTTTGGGAGGTTGTTAGTTGACCCAGGTCAAAACCACACCGAGGACTGTTCTAACAATTGAATAGTGTGGATGAGTACATTTCAGGGCCGGTGCCCATGCTTTGCCACTGTTTAATTTACCAGAATACATGTACCCATAGTTTTCTGAATGTGTCACTAAACCATCTGCTGTCTCCAAGTATTTTGGTCTCTGAAGTTATGTATTTGAAACATATGCAGCCTGACAGTACCTCTTTACACATTCATAATTGGTGTGTTGGCATACAGCACCCAAAATTTCCTCTATAAATATACATTTTTTGATGACTGCAAATGAATACATCCCTACTTGGAATAAAACCCTCCATGTTTGGTCAAGCCAAGCATACGTTCAGAACTGGAGCAGTCTGGAATGCACATCTGGAATGTGTGATGGCATTAAGAGATCCTAAATACCAGAAGAGAAACAAGCTGGGCTTCTGAACACAGCACTTATATTTATTGCACAGGCTTTGATATTCTCTGGTTGTCAAGCCTCCATGGACACCACTGTGGTCTGAAGAGTCTTGGTAATTTTTAATCCATCGAATTTTGGTAAAATTCAGCAAGGTCTCTGGTTCTGGTCCCACAAACATGTGCCAAAGGTAGACTTTTTGTACAACACTACTTCTGGAACTGCCTGAAGATTTTTCCATTCACTGCCTTTTCTACCCTTCCCTGCTTCTACCTTTCCCATGGACAAAGGCATGGGGAATAATAACCTAGGGATAGTAAGTGCAAAAACCTGAAAATCTGAAAAACTAGCCCAAAACATAACTTTCCCCCTTTAAATTGTTGGCTTCTTCTTTGCTTTAATCTGCTTTCCTTCCAAATAAAACATGATTTTTTGCAACATTACCATGCAACATGCTTTGTTATCATTCAATTAGTCCATTCTTATGACCAGTCCTTGAGTAGATCTCAGTTCTTTCGACATGAAAAAAATCACCTTTCACAGAAAAGACATGGGCCACAGGTTGCTCCCCACCTCCCTGCAAGAAAGATTCGGGAGCAGGAAGTTTCTACCTTTTAATTTTTTTTCTCCCACTTAATTTGACAATGATTACTTTTAATGTGTTGTCAATAAATCCATTCAAATATCGAGCAATTTTGGCTTGAATAAACAAGAAAAACTTCAAAAATAACCTTTCTCCTGTAAATGTTCCAATAAATGGAGTCAGGTTATACTCAATAGTAATTATGAGGTGACCCTATAAATTATTGTACAGTGATTCATGTTATTCTATAGACTTTAGGTCATACACTTCATTTCAAGCTGAAAGTGCTGCAAAGGATATATTAGGCTCTAGAGGAAACAAGGAAAGAATATAGTGTACACTTCATAGTGGTATCACGGGAGACCTGGCTGTGAGAAAGCACTTTCCAGCAAAATATACTGAAATTACTGCAATGAACCTGAGCTGAAGAAGCAACTGCATGCTTCCCTACTGATTTGAGAGAGGGAGGACCTCAGCTTTTCAGCAGAAGCAGTGACCGGAATTAAATCTCCATAAATTCTTTGTCTGTTCAGCACTAGACAGAAGATTAAATGTAATGACATTAGCATGGTTTTGTTTCAGAATATGATTTATGATGATGTGACACTGTATAAGAATTGACATACTTCATTCTCTCATAAATTTTTCTTCAGTCTACCTGAAAATACTTGCTGTAGGAGGCAAATAGACCTAAATTTCAGAGGTGGGAAACAAGCATGAGCAACGAAAAGTGAACTAAATGTCCCACAGCCACTTAGAATCTGGGAGCATGTTGGCCAAGGCACATATTCCATCATTCTGACTTTTTTCTCAGCCATTGTTCTGTACTTAATCTGTGTCTCCTAGAGGAATCGTTGCATACCTGTCAGGTCTGCAGCAGCTAGACACCCTCTCTCTGTTCAGCTGACTGACAAAAACCCAAACTTTGAGAATCAATCAACGTTGGCAGAAGGAGAAAGGGAGCCACCACTAAACTAGGAAACCTAGTTTGCCCATCTCAGTTCTTTTGATTTTGGAGGTTACTGATTCTGTGTTTTGCCTTTGATTTTAATTAACAACAGAGGGAAGTGTCTTGTTCTAGGAAAACATTTCTCTGTTACTGAAGATGAGCAGGTGGCTCCATGACCAATTTTCTCTCTACAAACACTGAGCAAAACCAAGCCTCCCTTTGCCTTCCAAATTCACAACATTGAAACCAAGACCTTATTTCCACATCAGTTCTGGCTGGCTGGTCCCATCTGTGGGCTACCAAGGCAATGCTGGGAGGAATTGGCTCCAAATCAGGTCAAAGACTCCCAACAGGATCAGTTTACCCCAGATGGTATCTTCCTGGTTTTCTCACACCTCTAATCACATCACCAGCATTCTGGTGTCGAATACATGGCAGGGAAAGGGCTGCCCCAAGGATGGCACCTGAAGTGGGCTGCCCCAGACAGGGCAGTTTGTCCAGCCTAATTCTTGCTTCCCACCCCACAGTGTGCAGAGCTCAGGAGAAGTGAGAGCTATGACCTTCCCCGCAACAGCAGGCAGTCCAAAGGGCAAAGAAGCGCAGGAAGACTGGATATTCTGAATCAGGGGGATCCTAAAGGTGCAGGAGCTGGTGAAGGGTCTGAAGCACAAGTCTTATAAGGAGCTGCTGAGCAAGCTGGGGGTGTTTAGCCTGGAGAAAAGGAGGCTCAGGGGAGAACTTATCGCTCTCTGAAAGGAGGGTGTAACCAGGTAAGGGTCAGTCTGTTCTCCCAAATAACAAGGAATGGGCAAGAGGAAATGGCCTCAAGTTGCATCAGGAGATGTTTAGTTTGGATATTAGGAAAAATTTTCTTCACGGAAAGGGTTGTCAAGCCCTGGAACAGGCTGCCCAGGGAAGTGGCTAAGTCACCATCCCTGGAGGTATTTTAAAAGACATTTAGATGTGGCACTTAGGGACATGTTTAGTGGTGGACTTGGCAGTGTCAGATTGATGGTTGGACTCAATGATCTTAAAGGTCTTTTCCAACCTCAATAATTCTATGATTCATGGCTTCCAGACAGATTTACATTTTCCTCTTCAGAAGGTCAATGAGTTCAAGGCAGGTGTGAGAGCTGCTGCACGAAACAGCCAAAGGGTTATATAGTGCACCTTTCAGTGTGTGGTCCAGCCAAATATTTTTGCATGGATTTTCAAGTTGGCCCTAAAATGGTTTCCAAAACAAGGTCAAGGGAATGCGTTGGAAACTACTGCTGCCATCATTCAAAGAACAAACAGCATCAAAACATTAAAACTGTGGAGTAAAATGTACCATATGTTCCTGCTGTAACGACATCCAGCCTTACCTCTGGGGCTTTATTAGCCCGAAAGATCCAGGCAGCACGCGGAACAGTTTGACTGAAATGCACTGGTCAGTCAGACGATGGCACTGCAGACCCAGGTCCTTCAGCTGCCTCCTGCACTCATTAAAACTTTTGCTTGGCCGTTCATTATTCTGGTTTCATTCTCCATCCTAGTTTTCCCCTGGTTACCTGGTTGGAAACTGTACCCCCTGATAATTCATACACTGGTGCAGACAGCCCATGGCAAACGTTGCTAAGAGAGGGACTGCCACCTGTTAAGAATCCATGGTTTGGGGATGCAGTGAAGTGTGCTCCTTTCCCACACTAGTATTTTAAAAGGTTATAGATCATGTGTGCATAATAGGCAGAACATTAGGTCACTTGTCTCACTTACAACAATAATCCGTTTTGATATGGGTCAGGTTGAGACAAAGGGTCCACCCATACCAGATCTATTGACGAAACTGATCCCTTTCCCCCAAACTAATGAAATTTTCAACTAATGGGTACTTAAGTTAATAAAGTGTGCTACACATCTGCTAGAAGCCATTTGTAAAATAAAGCACTGGAGTTCAATTTTGAGAACACTGACATAATGTTTGAGTGGCATCCCACAGGGACTCAGCATGGCACCAAATTAAGGAGAGTAACACAATAAACGTGTGAGAAATAACGTTAGTATATAAACAGTAAGTAGGAGCTTCTCTTTCTTTAAAGGAAGTGTAATACTACTTGGGGTTCATACCATCACTAATGAATTGAACGGGACAAATCCTGATCTCCCCTCACAGCCAATGAGCATTTGGACAATGACTTCAATAGGACCGGGATTTAACCTGGCAAATTATTTTGACGGAAATTGGCAACAAGCTGGTTCTTATAGCTAAAAAGTATCTTTTCACTGAACTTGTGCATGACTCAAACTCTCCACTCCATTTTGTGGGAGATTTTTTGTGAAGGAAATTGGAGAAAAAACATTTCAGCAGAGGCTGAGAGATTTATTTTTTAATTCCTGAAGTTACCTCGCTTGATACAATCCAAGCTAAATGTTTCTTAGCAGCAACAAAGCTCTCCTTTTCTGCAGCCCTGGGGATAAAACACAGTAATCATTCTAGACTATCAGCTGAATTTTAATAGTCCTCTTTCCTATGCTACTCACTGCAAACCAAGGAGCAGCAAGGAATATCTGTGATTGCCTGATCATCATGAGTGGCATTGCTCTTTTTAAAAAAGGTACTTTTCAAACATTGCATTGCTATAGTTGGCCAACATTTTTGCATTAAAAACATTTTTGATTTTACAATTACATTGAAAAATGAAAAAGAAGCGAGTTTTGACAGTACCACCCGTAATCAATTTCCTTTTTAAAAAAGTAAAACAACATCTGAAAGAACTCAAACGATTTTTTTTTTAACAAAATAAAATTATCTTACTTTTTATAGTACTTCTGTCATAATTTGAAGAGGAAAAATTGTTACATTAGTAAAGCTAAAATTTTAATTCAAAAACTGAGAAGGATTTAAAGCTCTATTTGCTAGTTACTCTTTTTCTCAGAGTTTATATAGAGGAGCGATATGTTGATCTTATTAAAAAGACCTTTAAAACTAATTTTTAGCATATTCCTAAAGCAGCTTTTCAATAAAATGGGCAGTCACCAAGTGATGTGAAAAGCTTATACTGAAGAATTAACAGAGTTTATGCCTTGACTTTGATACATATTTATTGTCCTATTAAAGACAGGATGAAATCTGGCCATAGACAAGAGCTCCAGTCCTGCTTTTGCTTTGCAGATCCCACAGTTCAAAATGCTGTTTAACTGTGATTGTATTTACAGCAAACCTTGGTCATTATTCAATCTATTTTTTTACTAATAAAACCCCTCCATTTTTAATCTTATTCATTCATACCCCACATAGATTAACATTGTTAACATACTGCTTTCCCTCTTTTCCCTCAGTTATCCTCTATTTCAGCTTTTAGTTTTGGAAAGCAGGAATCAAATGCTCATCCAAGTTCATGGGCTGAGCCTTAATCTGGCCCTAATCTAAATGTGGTTGGAGCTCCCTTAACCACCCTATGCTGGAACACATTCACTCTCATCCCTCAATGCAGATATCTATTGTTTCAAGAATAATGTTTCTCACAATATTCCTAAGCTTTCAACACTGAGTTCAATTGTCTTTTACAGTACAAATATGGCAGGGTGGGGAGGGAATAGATGGGAATGTGCAGAGGAAAATCCCACTCAAACATCACTGCTGTGAGACTGTTTTTTTCCAAGCTGGTTCACTCCAGGATACATTCATGAAATAGTGCTCTTTCCTAAAGCAAACCATTTCTGTATTCCTCATCTTACAGCACACAAATACATGGGAGCCTTCTCAGCAGCTGCAGTAGGGTTTGAACTGCATCCTGCTTTGCTCAATAAAACCAACTTGAGTGGGCTGAGGTGTCTGTTGTGTCTGCGTGGCAGCTGAGTGGGTGGGTGGGTGAGCGGACTGAGTGAAGTTTAACTTTGGCCAGGGCCACATCCACACTCATGTGGGTCACTCAGCGGCCAATCTCACCTGTTTTACCCTGCTCTCAGATATCACCCTGTGGGTCCATCTCTCCAGGAGTGAGTGCTTATCATTGCAAAGTGCTGGATTTATGTTTTACCGAATCCCTCAACATCTGAATTTAGCAACTTTGAGTCATCTGGTTCTGTTATAAATATTATGGGCTTTTGGAGAGGGTTGAATCTAGAAGTCCAGCTCCCACTTTCTCCCATTTCTGAATAAGACCTCCATTGCTTTTAGTGCATTTGTACCATTACAAATGAGAGAAGAAGCCACACTACAGGTTACACTTCTGCTCTCTACCAAGGTGTGACTTCAGCTGGTGTCCTTCTGCATGTAAGGATATGGTGGGACAGTCATTTACCTATTTGGACTGATCCTGACACCTGAGGCAATGGAGAGTAACCTTCCAATCCACGATGCAGAGTCAGCAGGTTGAGTTTAAACAAAATCTTCTTGAAACTGCCAAGTAGAGCTGTTAAAAAAAAATGAAACCTTCTCTATTTCAAATGTTTTCATTTTGAAGTATTTGTCTTTTCCATTTTCTTGATTCTTCCCTATATTTATAATTCAAAAAGCATTATGGGAACAGCCACCAACATTTTTCATTTATCAAATACAGGGATTTTGACATATGATATATTTTAACATAAATTTCCTTATGCTTTCTATAAAAAATATATTTAAGTAATACTTACAAGATCACAATTAATTCCTGGTCAAAACTCATGCCAAAAAGTCTACTTGCCTGTGCTATCATTTGGAGGGAATAAATTGCCATGGTATCTATTATCAGCTTTTCCTTTTTAGGGAAACACCTGCATAATCTGCACAGGAAAATCTGGCAGAACTCCACTTCAGCCTCCTCGTGTCTCAGTGTTAATCTTACAGCCTGAGGTTAAATTCTGCTGGCAACACACATTTATGTTCTGGAAGCAATTTTTTGTTAACACCTACGGTAGCTCTTAGCATCAAGTTACTTAACACATCAATTAGTAGAAATCACTGCAGTGGTGCTCTCTTTTATGTCAAATTCCTACCAGAAAACCAAAAAGGGAATAAGCCACATCGAATGAAGAGAAGAAACACCATCTAAGTATTGTTTGGAATGAGGGGAAAAAGGTGTCAGACTCCATGAATGCCGTTATAAATTTATTTGTGCTGGTGATTTTATATGAGTAAAGCTTAGACAATCCATATGCTGCATATAGGTCAGTGCATGTTTTAAAACAGAACAAAATTCCTCTTCAGCCCTTCCTTTCTCCAAGGTTAGTAAGTTTTTGCACATCTGCAGCTTTGACTTGGTCCCTATACCCCCACAGTTTTTCTTCTGAAAGGTCACATTTTTCCAATCAAAAAATATTTGCTATGAAAAAGAACCTTAGGTGCCTCCTAATAGCAAATTATCGTTTCATGCTTAGCTCTCATGTCTCTAGACAAATGAGGTATGAACACGAGACACACAAAAAGTGACATTTTTCACATGCACTTGAAAATTTGTCCTTTGCACATAGTTTCAAGTGGAATTTCAGAGCTCTAACTGTGCAGTATCAATGGCATATACTGCAGACCTCTGGAATGTTTCCAATTGCCATACTGCCAACACAGGGAGAAATCCCTCTGCTAACCCATTCCATGTACTTGGCATGTCACCTTTGTGTAAAATGCTGACTGGAATAACTGATCCTCAAAGTATGTTATCACGATGTACCACTGCACAGATCAAGAGAGGAACTCGGATCAGAGAGCAGGACAAGGCATGAGCAGATTGGAAATGGGAAAGATGATGAGTTCAAGGGATCGGTAGCTGGACCCCATAGGGCAATCACGGCCTGACCTGACCAGAGACATCTTGGTACCTAAATAACTTTAAAATTTTTCTTCTCAGCATCAACATAAAAAGACAGAATCTGTGCTGCAAATAGGATTAATTAATAAATTTCTTAATTAGACATGCATATTTCTTAAAATAAATGACAAATTTCTTGGAGAAGAACAGCAAAGGGACAGACACTTTCTGCTGCAGGGGGAACTGGAATCAGATTGTGCAAGCAGCATCAGCAAACTTCATCTGTAATTGTCATCTTCCTGGTGGGCCACACCATCAAGCATCTCCAAGGTCTGTCATGGTCTCTTTGCTCTGTGGCGAATAAGGATATTCATCAAAAAGCTCCAGGTTCCCAGCTCTCACACATGGGTGGCTCCGCTTGGGAGTGAAAGGATACAACTGTATTGGAAAATAGCCACATTATAAATCCAGCAAAGGAAGGGATTTTGTAATAAACAGGGAATATCAGAGACAAATGAGAAATAAAAAAGTAAAGAGCCCCCTCCAGTGTCACCACATACGTGATTAATGAGACTTAAGGAATTCACCAATAGACTCTCCAAGCAACTGAGTTCTGTTTCAATGGTATGCAGTCAGGTTGAATTTGTATTCAGAAATCCCAGCTGTACTCAATACCCAGGACCATTCCATATATGTAAAAAGAATTACATGCAACTCAGCTAAGAAAAAAAGGAATTGCCATTCATAGGGTATTTTTAAGGCCAGGATATTGCAATGGGCATTTTTACTATCTGACTGTTTCTCTTCTCCTTCTTTAAGTAGAATGCAGGGAAATTGGAAAGAGATTAAGTTAACAAAAAGTTATAATTTAACAGTGGTCTTCAGACAATCTCCATTTGGATGGTACGAAATGAAATTAATGTACTTTTTAAAAGAACAAAATACAAATACAGTGTGGTGAAAAATGGAGACAATGAGGTTCTGTCTGTGCGACTTTTGTCTTGATGTCTAACTTGCTTGCTTAGCTTCTCCTTGAACCTGATCTCACTGTCAGTGGAAAGAAGACACACTTTCCCTGGGTACTTTATTTTTCAGACTGTTGGCTTCAGATCTGAAAATTCCCCTGTGCATCTTGCACACTGGTCATCTTTCCATGTGTTGGAGGCCACACACTGGGTCTTTGAGATTGTGGCAGTGAGACTGAAGACTAATCGACTTCACATCTGTAAAAGACTTAAGGAGAGAAACCTGAATAAATATTTCAAGGGGTGGATAAAGTAGCATTTATACAATTCTGGTCCATTTCTAATACCCACTGAGATCCCTGGCTGTTTCATTGTGAAGCCAGAAGTGAATGAAAGCTGAGCTCCTTTCCCATTCATAGTTGTTCTCTTTCTATTTAAAACAATATTCTGAAACATTTAAACCATATGGTTTCTTTATAGACAGTTTACATTTTTCTTCGGTCAAAAATGTATCGATAACTCCTTATTAACTGACAATATGATACAATCATAATATATTAATAGTTAAGAATTAATATGTAAACTAGAAATAATGCCTAGCCTAAAAAATCAAGAATCTATATCTTAGGACAATCCAGAAAGGGCTATGGTGGTTGTATGTGGTTTGGATGGAATGTTCTACGAGGAAAAATTATGTTTAGTCTGGCAAAGATTCACTTGAAAAGTGGTTTAATGATAGTATACAAAACACAGACAACTGAAATCTGGACAAAAGACAGAGGTATTAGAGAACCTAATTTTTTCAAATTCTGTAAGATGATTAAAGTAAAAAAAACAACCAGATCTTATTCTAACAGACAACTGCTGGTCTTGTGAAGCCCTTTAGCCTTTTAAAAATAACCAGGAGAATTGCAGAACAATTAGTAGAACAAATATTTGTTCTTACGCAAAGCATATTGAATAGATTTGGAACACAGGATGCAAGTAATTATTAGAATCAAAATAGGCTAATGTTCTCCAATGCTATTTGTAAAGCAATTTGAGTTTCATTATTAGAATGTGTATTTAACATATCATTTTGAATCTCATTACATGCTATTTGGACTAAGCTTAATAGGATTATTATTTTTGGCATTCATGGTCATGCAATATCCATAAACAATGTTTCTGAACCCTTTAATACAAGAAACAGACATATGGTGTCAAGAAATGAGCAGGCTTTTCAGCATTTTTAACAGCACACTTATAACACGCTTTCAATTTCTGTATTTCTAGGAATATTTGTGAATGTGTCACTGTTAAACTATTACTTGTCCATCTCTCTGCCTGTCCTCTACAGATGGGAATAAACATGGTTTGATTAAAAACCATATTATATTATTTACTCCCCCTGGTTCATTCTGAATTTTTTTTTCTAGCACATTTCTAGAGAATTACTTGATGTTTATGAGGTGATAGAGAGAAAACCTTAGCCTTATCTTGTTTTAAAAGTACAAGAAAAGGAAGCAGTATAAATCTTATTTCCCAAATATGAGAAGTTAAATTGTCTCTCCCCACATCTAACATGGTTTCTAATGTGCCCAGGAAGCCTCCGTGACTGGCAGTAAATGCTCTACAGTGTCTGCACAATGAGACATTATTCACAAAAACATTTGAGACACACCTTGAAAAGCCCAAAACCAGAAGAAGGTGAAAGCTGCCCTGCCCTTCAGATAAGAAACCATGCTGACAGCAATAAAACTTAGTGTTCTTCCTACTCATCCATTGGGTGTCATATCCATCACACATCCATGTGATCAGTGTCCATCACATGCTGACATTACAAATGGTCACTGAGCTTCAAGATGAGCATTTATGAATGGATATGCTAATGGAATCACAGGATGTTCCTGGTTGGAAGGAACCTTTAAAGACCATTTAGTCTAACCCTCCTGCCATAAGCAGCGACACCTTCCACTAGACCAGGTTACTTAAAGTCCCATCTCACTTTACCTTGAATACTTCTGATAATGAGACGTCCACAAGTTCTCTGGGCAACCTGTTCCAGTATCTCACCACCCTCAAATGTAAAAATATTTTTAAAAAAGTAAAAAACCTCCTTCCTTATGTCCAATTGAAACCTACCCTTTTCCAGATTAAAACCATTTCCTCATGTCCTGCCACTACAGGCCTTGGTAAACTGTCTCTTCCATCTTTCTTGTAAGCCCTTTTATGTAATGACAGACCACAATAAGGTCTCCTCCAAGCTTTATTCAAAACTTTTAAAGCTTGATTTCTTCATACCCCACCAGTCTATGCTTGCTCTCCACAGCCACCTCTTCTGAGAAAGGCTGAAAAATCACTTCTGTCACGTGCTTCTGCATCATGGCCAGTATCTAAGTCAGCCAGCTGGGATCTGCCACGTTCCACTGGAGATGCCAAAGGAGGTCATAGAACTTGGACAGAATAAACCTTTTGTAATATGTCAGCAAGAAATGTTTAGTGGTTTGATCCCTGTGCATTCAGTCATGATTGCCCTGATAATGTGTGCTGATGAGAGGGAGTGAATCTTCTGACAGGATGTCAGATGGAGCCCTCTTTACAAGATGTTGAATTTTTGCTTTCTTTATCCATATTATTTAATTTATTGTGATGTCTGTGGTATGCATAAGTATCTGTCAATGGATTCAGTGTGGAAGAAGGGAATAAAAAAAGTGGATATATATGAGAATATGGTGATTTTAACCATTAGTATGGAGTCAGCAAGAAGTTCGTAAGAGGAACTGAAAACACCTCAGTAAATAGTTGGTGCTGTCTGACCTAGTGTATATCAACCCCATCCAAGTGATTGGCTTCTGAGTCTTTTTCCTTTAATCTTGCCTTGACTGAGTCTTTGTGCTAAATTACAAGTTCTTTGGGAGAGAGACTGTGTAAATGTTTAAGGAGCACCTACTGCAAGAGGGTCACAATTATGACTTGGCAGCATGTAAGAAATAATGAAGAAAAGAAGAATGAGACTTGGGTTCTTGAAATGGCATTGTTCAACCTTCAATATCCCACAAAGATACAATTGAAAGTAACTAAATAGAAGGCTTAGTCCCACAGGTCTGAAAGAATTCCTCAAAGAATTTCCAGCCTCTTCAAAACAACAAAGGAAGCTGCCAGTCTGGCATGTAAGGATAGATTGGTGCCTGGTGGAAGTAAATTCCTCATCTGAGGCAAACATTTCAATTACATAGCAGGAAATCCTATAGCAAAGGAGTTTCTGCCACATTCAGGAAGATTAGAAGGGCTTGACTCTACTACTTGCACAGCAGAGAACGCTGAGAACATTTCTCTGGCTCCCCAGAGCAAGAAAAAGGGTGATTCTGTTAATTCTGCCTCTCATCCTTAAACAGGTCCTGTGATACAAGATTGGGCCCAGGTCTCAATGAAGTGTAGGTGAAACCATGTGAGATTAAACAAGAAGCAGGGGGGAGACATGCCATCTCCTCCGAAACTGCAGAGGAGCCAGCCTGCAATTAAGCAACCAGAAACTAGCCAAGGATGCAAAATTTAGTAATTTGTTGTTTCCCAATTTGTTAATACATCGTCCAAGATCAAAGCTTTGCAACAGATTTTGTTTTCATCAGAAAATTTTAATTGCTTTATACCAAAATTTAGACTTTTATAATTTAGTGCAATTTCTCAATTATGTTTAAAAAATGTGTGTAATTTTAACTTATTGTTGTATTTCAGCACAGTGGTAAACAGTGAAATATTAGGCATTACCACATTACTGTGTTGTGCTCTGCTCAAGCTTTTGTTTTACATCTGAGACATCCATTTCGAAACTGGATGCTAACTCATTCAGTAACTTTTTGGATTAATGGGTTTACTCACGTAATTTTGGGAAGCACTTCTTTATTTGAAACATTCCTGTTCCGACACTGCTTTGGTATAAATTTGCATAACTAAATATGATGGAAACCAAGGGAAAAAAATAGATCATAGATTCATGAGATTTACAGACAAAAGGACAAAAGGGTGATGATCTGTCTCCTTGCAAATATGGGGCATCATGGGGAAAAAAAGGACAAAGCTGCAAGAATTGGGCTAAAGACAAGTGTTCCAATGGCTTACTTCTCTTTTTCTGTTCACACCAAAACTGGAGATAAGTCAGAAAAGGCATTCTATCATTACTATGGAAAAGCTGTAATCAAGCTTGTTATTAAATATGCATTTTTTTCTTCTGAATGAGAAGAGGCTAGTTCTCATAAGAGTTGTTTCAATATGAAGTGCTTGTCTATAAACAGTTTTATTCCACTGTGACTAAATCAACAGACAATTATGACCAGCAGAATTGGTGCAGCTCCACAGTGTAAAAGGATGCGTGTTGATGTGTGTCTAATGCTCTTTATGCTGCAGGGCATTTTAACTGGAGGTTTTTTGTCTCTGTATCTGTTCACGCAGCAGGTGCCGTAATGGCTATTGGTCCACACAGACTCCCGTGTCCTGGCACTGCTACTCCCACTCTGAGCTGCACCACATCGTACGGTGAGGCTGGGAAAAGGGCTGCCACAGTATCAGTGTGTCTGCCACCTCTGTCCTGTCTTCACCTGATTCCCCAAGGCCCCTTATTCCAAGTCCAAATAGACAAATGGTACTGAAGGGACTAGATTCATTTTGCAAGGTGAGATTTTTAGCTGTACAGCTCTGCTTTCAATCAAACTCTTCCTTCAGCCTTCAAGGTGCTGGTTTGGAGGAAGGCAGAGAAATGGAAATTTGGCTGAACATTTCCTGCTGTTAATATTAATTTAATTGATCTAAGGAGAAGATGGGTGAAATTAAGAAGAGTAGATACAAAGGAAACATAAATGTTAATCAGAAATAGAAAGGCTTTGGCATATGCATGAATATGATTAAAACAGCTTTTATCCCGTGCATAAATACTTAGAATATTTGTGCTTAGAAACTTAAGAAAGCAAAAAAAAAATCATTAAAATTGGTTCTTAAACAACATTCATATCTCACAAAGTGTATAAACTTTAAGAACCTCCTCATATCAAACTTGTTTTGTCAAAGAGACCACTCAAAACTAGTGGAGTGTCCATCACAAAGAATGTATCTCTGCACAGAAAACTATCCCATGTACAGAAAACTCTTGGAGTAAGTCAGTCTGCACTCTGCCAGGCGAAATGATGCCATAGTACATGGGAAACAAGGAGGCATGCAAGAGTCAAGGGTGAAGGAGGTGGATGGCTCAGGGCTGGTTCCCAGGGATAGATTGCAGTAACAACACTGAACAGTCTCTGCTGGCAGTGATCACAGCTGAGCCCCTTGGGTCTGCTTGGGAGACAGGTGATGCTCTGTGGGAAGAAATGTGATGGAGTTGAGCTGTGGGCTGTGAGACGTGCCCGCAGAAGCACGTGGCAGCACGAAGGAGCACATGGCGGCACAGAGAGGCTTGTCTCCGCCAAACCCTGGGGGGAGGAGGTGTCAGGAGGCAGAGCCCTGCGGAGAGGAGCCCGCTGGAAGCTGACAGACAGTAAACAGTGCGTGATCACCCCACAGAAGGACATTAAGAAGGTGCGTTGCTGACGTGGCAATGTGTGCTTGGTCGCTTCACGAAAAATACCATATAAGGAAATACTGTGTCTTGAAGAAGTGAGTAAAACCAGCTTGTTTCTTTGAACAAACATTCAGGTTCCCTGCTGATCTGGGTCTGTATCTCAATCACTACAATGCTGTACCAAGAGTAAACACAGCCTTAACAACTCAGGCGAACCCTCAGTAAAAACCAGAAATCCAGGAGCCTGAGTTTTAAGTATGTTGGTAATATAGGAGAAAGTGAAACCATAAGGCTTCCAAAATGCATAAAATAGAAATCAGTTTGCCGAGCAGTCAGACTATTTTCACACTTTACCTTTTGTTACAGCAATCCATTCCTTACTATGTTTCACTAAATTACAAAGCAGAGTTTCATCCACCGGGACTGTTTTTCTTACAGACTAGACAGACTAGATCCTGTTCCAGCTTGAATCATTGCACCTCAGCCATCCTGCTGAATTCATGAGACACTGGAATCAGTTCCACTGCCACATTTGGACATGAGATTCAGAGATTCATAGAGTCATTAAGGCTGGGAAATACATCTAAAATCATTGGGTCCAGCCATCAACCTAACACTTCCAGGTCCACCACTAAATCATGTCCTCAGGTGCCACATGTACATGTCTAAAATGCCTGTAGGGACAGTGACACAAACAGTTTCCTGGCCAGCCTTTTTAAATACCTGACCACCCTTTCAATGAATAATTTTTTTCGTATTATCCCATATAAACATCCCTTGGTGCAAGTTCAGGCCATTTTCTCTCATCCTGCCACTTGTTCCCCAGGAGAAGACACTGACCCACACCTTGACACAACCTCTTTTCAGGTAGTTGTAGAGAGAGATAAGGTCCCTCTTGAGCCTCCATTTATCCAGATTAAACACCCCTAATTCCTTCAGCCACTCCTCATCAGGCTTGTTCTCCAGACTCTTCACCAGCTTCATTACCATTCTTTGGACATGCTTCAGCATCTTTGGACACACTAGAGCACCTGAATGATCATATCGTCATCAGAATCAGAAGTAACTATAGGCAGAAATAAAGGTGTATTCCACCCAAACTAACTTTTTCCTGCTTTTACCACATCCATCATGTACCTTCCCACAGGTTTATTTTCTAATGACTAATTGTAGCCACGTGCTAAACAAATATATTTGTTCACCCTACTCCTCATTTGAAATTCACACACAAAGAGTGTGTTCCCAGAAGACTTCACAAATACTGAGGAAGATCAAAAAGTTAGTTCATCTTAAGATCTGCCTCATTCTTCCCATGAGGGGAAATGACCCCTTGCTGGTTGAGAAGGTTTAGAGTAAGTGAAGTGTAACTTACATTCTGTTTGCTATGGATAAGGTCTTGGAAATTATAGCATCCAGTGGGTCACCTCTTCTTGCTTGAAGGTGACACCCTGGAATGTGTGGCAAGTTTTTATTTTTCAACAAATTTCTGCTTTGTGGTCTTGTTGGTTTGTTTGGGGTTTTGTTTGTTTTTCTTTTTGTTAAACACAGATAATGGCCTACGGGAAGCTAGAACTGGCAAGCCTCTTAAAGCACTGTTATGAAGATAAATATTTTGATAAGTTGGGCTTATTTATGTCAAATATTTATTTTGATGGAAATCATGTTTTCAAAAACAGAAATATGTTTGTTAATCCATAGAAAGGATTTGTAGTGTTGGTTTCCAAAGAAGGCAGCTCCAGTTTGGTTAAGCTGGTATAACTTAGGCAAAGAGCTGTTCTAGAGTCTGGCATCAAGTATCATGACCTTCCATTTCACAGACTGATCTTGGAAAAACAGGACCTGGAAATGGGGTGTCATGAAGAGAATTCCTTGTAAGCCAGTAAAAAATGAACAAATTGATTGCTATAATTTTTAAATTTTTTTTAAGAGGAGGAGAACAAAAATAAGTCAGGATAAAGTCTGGTTTTCTTTCACTAAGTGTGCCTCCCTACCTGTTTCCTACTACTCAAACTCATATTCAGTCACCTCATGTCAGGCATTTAGCTCCAGCAACCAAGTCAGAGGAGCCTATAAGCTTTTATGTTCCTCCTGTGGCCAGTGGATTGAGAGAAGGTTCCAGAATGTGGTGCAGCTTCTGAACTGTCCCCTGGAATAGTCTTTTTTCAATGACTATTGGGGGTGTAGAATCTTCTAGCTTTTAAATGCCTCTGAATACCCAAGATGGATCTAAGTTGCAGAACTCAGAGTAGCATTTCAAATGTCAACCTCATTTCAAAATTGCCAGTATTCTGAATCAAAATAAACAAATATATTTCTTGTAAGTTCTTGAAAACCTCTTAACCTCGGGGCTCATGCAGACTTTGCTATAGAGAAAACTGAGAGCTCAAGCCTGCAATCAGCAGCTGAACAATTTATCACAGGTGTCTGTCACTAGTTATGTGTGGTTAATATGAGTCCACCTCTCTACTAATGCACTTATGGTAATGAGGATCCAGACCATCAGGCACAAAAATGCAGACAATCTTACTGCTTTAAATGACATTCTATCAATCTTACTCTACAGTTATATTCAGCCAGTACCTAGCCTGGAAACAGAGCTTAAACCAACTCTTAAATCGATATCATTCATAAAACTGTTTAAATAAACTGCAGTTGGGTTGCCAGGTGACAAATATGCACACAGAGATGTACACAAGCCCTATATATAATAAAAGAAAGTGATGCCAACCTAATTTTTAATCTCCCTGACTGCATATTAATGACAACAAAAGATTGTTTTGAGTATACAGTCACTTCTTGATAGTTCACCAATATTCATGGATGGTAACCCTGCTGTATTGCTAGGGGCTTTTCTCTTTTTCCTGGCATCTGATGGAATGAGTATCTTACTGACATTTATGAGGCAACTTTTCTTTTCCTCACCTAAAAGCTGTCTTTCCATGCAGGGTTGACCATGCCAAAATACACACCAGATTTATGTGGTGGATTTGTTGCAGCACAATTGTCACTACTCATAGTCATAAATGATGCAAGAAACCCATTAATACCTCTAAATCAGCATTCAAAGCTGTTTATTTAGATGTCGTCAAAGCCATGAGGTGTCTGGATAGATCCCAGCTTGGACAATGAGTTCAGCCATAGGTCTGGCAAAGGCAAGCTACTTTTTTTCTTCCAGGTGCTTGTGTACCACAGAAATTACTTAACACCTCAGCTGTCATTCAGTAAGATTATGAAAATGCCCCAGTTTCTTCAGCCCTTGTCTGCAGACTGTGGATGGCACCAGCTTAGTCCATCAAAGCAGTGGGGTGAGATTTTCCACTGCTCTCATTTCAGTGGACTGGTGTGTAATTGCATTCAGAGGAAAATAAATCTTTCTAGAATAATCATGAAGCTCAACAACCTTTAATCCAGCAGAGCATACTGGCATCACCTCCTTATATAATAAATACACGTCTAATAAATAAATGTCTAAAGGAGGCTTCATGGCAATAGAATCCCATTAACAGGGGTCAGGGTTTTACATCAAGGCCTGTTGGAGCCCTCTCCAAAGCAGTAGGCTGCTTTTCAGGTCTACTGTGGAGGTTTTGCTTTCTTATACAAGTGAATGTGGTTCACCTCAAGGGAAAAGAAAACAGATCATTTGATGGTTCACAGTAGGCCTGCACGCCACACTGCGAACCATGAAGGGCTCATGGAAATACTCCAGGTGGAAGGCACCACAGTCTAATCCAGCAGACCTTTCCCTGGAGCCAGCTCTGGGGACCAGGTCCATCAGAGAATAATAAAATGGTGATGGAAAATGCAAAAACAAAATGCAGAAAGATTAATTAAATAAAGGGCATCCTTCCAAAAAAACTGTAACAACTGTGAAATGTGTTTTCAACACCACAATACTCCTTCTCTGTTTTGTTTCACAGCAAAACCATTACATGTAAGTGTTGCCTTTGAAACGCCAGGGAAAGACACTGATGAATGTTACACAGCAGACCAGAGGCTGCCAAAACTAACTGATTTCTGTTTAGAGACCCTAAGAGTGAAATCCCTGTGAAGTAGCAGAGCTTGAAGAGTAATTAGTTACAACCATAACAAAACAGTGAGCTACTCACCACTCAAATCTCTATGACTTCTCTGTTGTTATAAGTGACATTGATCTTGCAGGTTGCTGAGAATGGACTGTCCATGAAAAGAATTGCTTAGCAGGAAAATAACCAAATGAGGAAGGTGCAAAAAAGTCATTTGTTATGATAAAAACCAAATTGACAATGTTAGTCAACACTGATGTACCTGTTCCCACATTTTAAAGACTTAAGGCAAAATTAATCTAAATACAATCCCACTTGCTCTGGTGGACAAACATCGAGGGTAACTGTGTCCCAGCAGCTGTCATTTCATCATTTCACAACCAATGGTTAACTCAGGTTATTGGGTTTGGGGGAATTTTTGCCTTTTCATTAGCTAGACAAAAGGAATTTTCCTTTTTCTTTTTTTATACTTTGCTTATGAGCATTTCTGCTAATATATTCCTATTTTTTGCCTTAAAAAAAAAATTAACAATCACGAGAAGTCCAGTCTGCATATCAAATGAAGTGACATTCATTTGTTGTGCTTTCTACACCTGCTGTGTGCTATGGCAGAGTGGTGAAGTAACAAGAGATGGTTCACAGTGGTGACACATATTGGCTGGGATCAATAATGTTACACATCTAATAAAGCACCCTAGAAATACCTTGCAAAACCTCATTAAACCCAGAAATACCTTTTTTTGGCTCTTCAAGGGCAAAAATGGACAGACTAGAATGCAAAAACCCCCTCATTTTTGTAATATAATCACATATTAAGAATAATTAATCACTAGAAAGGTAAGGGTTTCAAATTTCTGTGCTTCTGCCCTGTCTTATTGATTATTTTCTTGAAAATGTTGTTTGTAAGCTAATAAGAACTGCTCTTCACTTTCCAAATGATTGATCAAAAGCAATTCTAAAATAAAAATTTAGAAATTTTACAATTCTGAAATCAAAATTTAAACTTGATATAAATGGAATTGAATAAATTAAGTCCACATTGAATAAAGTATTGTGAATCAGATGTTTGATATGGCTGATCATGATTTTTCCTAACCTTCAGTCAAACAAAGCCTCAGAAGAGAACACCTTTAAATTCTGCAGAAACCCAGTGTGAGATTCCTTAAAGCTCATATGGATTCTTTCCCTAGGACTTCCAAGGGAGACATCTTAAAAATCATAAAAATAGCCAGATCTAGTTAAGTTGTCATAGGCTTTTTGTAGAGATGAAAATATAACAGCAGGGCAGCATTTTATTGAATTTAGTCTACTTTTTATTGGACATATTTCAGCCAATTGCCAATTTGACTATCCTGGCCACCCTTTTGAGAATTCAGTTTTTCTGTAATTTCAACACATCAAGAGAGCAAACTTGGAAAAATGCCTTTCCCACCAAAACTACCCACAAATTGCAGAATCAACACTGAACTATTTTGTAGTGATTATTCCAGCGACAGGATTTGAACTTAACATCCTCTGATCCAGGGGACTGAGATAATTTATTCACTCTTTATGAAAATAAAACCCAGCAATGTCCAAAGGAATTACCCTCTTCTGTAGGCTGAAACAATTATATAAAATGGTTTCCTTGTCAGCCACGGGAACAGTAGTCCTTTTGACATCACCGTTTCTTCTAATACTGTCAAACATCAGTCTAAATGGAAATATTAGGATTTAGCACTAGAGCCTCAGACTTGCTGACTTGGAAGGGTCAGTATTACTGCACAATTTAGTTAAAACATCATCTTTCTTTCTGAACTGTTACTCTGTTTTATATCATGGCTATTTGTATACTGTGACTTCTGCAATAAAATGCATCAAAATCCAAGTTTCAGAAAAGTCTGGCTTCAGGTAATTTTGAAGTGGAAAGAGAATTTTGTGCCCTAGCTAAAGAAGCTTGCCGCTTGACATAGTTAACACAAGTTTCTGTAATCAGACTGTGATAAATCCTGTCACTTGTTTCAAGACTGATTTTGACATTCCAAGGCTTTGCCATCACAGATACACGTAGGGAAGCACTTGTTCCCTTAAGCAATGACTAGCGACTTCAGCATAAAACTGTCAAGATCTGGAGCCCTGGCTGTCCCATTTGCACAGGGTTATCAGCAATAATGATAATGAAAATTACTGAGCAGAGGTCTGTGTCCTGGACAGCACAGTGGCAAGATACTTCAGTCTCCTCCATGGTACAGCTACTAATTTACCAACACACAATGACTTTCTATATTATTTGTTTCACTCCTCCTAGGCTTCAGAAAGTCTCTTGTGAAAGAAGCAAGTGCATGAACTGGTCTGTTGCTGTCCACAATCCCCTTTTCAGGGGATTTAATCAGTAGCTGCATTATCCCATTAATCTTCACTCTGAGAGAGGAGTCATCTAACCTACCAGTTCACAACTCATTTCCTCCAGATCCCAGCGGACCACCAGTCTTTCCAGGAGCTTCTTCCTCTGACTTCTCTTGGTAATTTCTCATAGCAACTTTTCCATGACATAGGATACTGGACAACAAGGAATATCTCCAGCAGTACTGTAGAGAACAACAGAGAATGCAAAGAACAGCAGCTGGGAAGAGTTGTGTGACTGGGTTATTTAAAAACCTTTCTGAATCTCAATTTTCAGTAAAGATAATTTTAAGATGCAAAAGGAACAAGGTCTGTTTTTACAGCAAGACACAATCAGCACCTGTGCAGTCTAGAATTTGTTGCTCTAGCTGTAAAAAATAGAAACAAATATGTAATCATTATTTAAATTTAGAGAAGCAACTCAGGCATCAGGAAAATAAATATGCTAGAGGCTGGAGAAAATGTTGATAGAAAAATAAATGGATATAAAATCTCTAGAAAAAAATGCAGGTGGCAAATTAAAAACAAAGAAACTCCTTTTAAATCTTTGGAGTGGAGCACTATTGAAAGAGGGAGAGTGGAATACAAACAGTTTAACTTTCTCTCAAGAGTTTGTAACTTCAACAGAGCTCTCGGCTGGGATTGCTTCTGGCAGCAGTGGCCTTGGTAGTGTCTCCTTCAAGCCTTTTTTGTACTCCTTCACCCTGATCCGCTGCTTCTACAGTCATCACCCAGCTCCCTCACAGAAAGGACAGAGCTGATGGCAAGAAAGAAATCTCCCTATTGTTTTCTTACTGTTTTGCCACCTGCTTGTCATATGCCATTGCTGAGTGCCTCTTCTCATTTGATATCGGTTTTGGTTATGTTTTACAGTAAATATGTCTACAGAGAGAGAACTGAGACATGATTGTCCGTGTTTGTTTCAGAAAAACTGACCCCTCCTATGCCAATTTGTTTCCAGAAAATAAGAAAGCAGAGAACACTTGCAAAAGGACGGTGGGGGGAAAAAAGGCTTTATTATAGTTTAATTTTCTGTTAGTTAGGTAATTACATTTCCAAAATATTTCTGAAACCTTTCTATATTGCAGTTCTCAATTATCAAGCCAAAGGATACTGGAAAGTGATAATTAGGTGTGAAACACCACTCATGCCCCTGCAGATAGCCCTTCTGCCAGCCATTTAGCACTTACTCTGGTGCCAAAGCTATGAATGCTGTGTTTTTCAGCAGCATTTAGGTGCTAATAAATTATCCAACAGTTTGAAAGCAACAGCCTGCCTAGATGGGAGAGTTTCACTACTGAGGTCATGGGCAGTTATACCTCTGACCTGCAGAAACCAGAGCTGCCCCATCCAGGGAAGGGTGGGACAGGCTTGTTGGCAAAGCTGCTCTATTTCCACAGCAGCAGAGGCACCCCAGGACAAGTCAAGGATGACTGTCTTGCATTCAAAAATGCATCTTTTTGAAGTGGAAAGCTAATTTATGTGTGGGATTCGATCTTGAGATGCTCCTCAAGTGTGTCCAGAGTTTGATACTTGCCAGCTGGGGTTATCCCATGTAGATACAGTCATCCAGACAGGTAAATTCCACTTGTCCTTTTTCCTCATTATTAAAGGCTCCTTAAGTATGACTTACTTAAATCCTTTCTGAAGCAATACCAAGCCAAAAATGCTACCCACCAGCCAGTAAAAAGATGTCAAGAGTTATAATTCTTCTGGACGATGTATGTTGCATTCATCTCCTTAGTTTATAGCAAATAAATTCTCCACTAGAAATAACATTTATGTGGATTTACAGTTCAAATCAAGAGCACCAAAAGTAGTTCAGCATCTGAATATCTACCTGGCTGCTAGCACACATTTCAGAGGCACTAACTGAGTAGACATAAAGATGTCATGTCAAAACTGCCCCTCTGTGCTGCATACGCCAAGTTCTAGCCCAGGACTGGAAATTACTTACCACTTTATGACTCTTTGCCTATATGCCTCATTCCCTGTTCCTAGAATTTGCTGTGGAAGACACACAGCCTCTCTAAGTGATCTAAAGTATATGATACCAACACATCTGGCAGGATTAGAAATGGGCTCAACTGGGCTAAACCATGGTTACTGGTAGAGATAGAAAAATCCACATGCACATGCATTCAGATATATTTTCCAAACAAGTGCCTGCTATGTTCAGAAGCTGTGTTTTTTTCACTCAACACTGGTATCAATCAGGGATTGCCATAGGGCAGCAATATGGCATCATGGGAGGGAAAAATCAGTACAAATGAGACAATGGCAAGACCCAGAGTGATACAAAACATAGGCATGCCTAAAGTAGCTGTTTATTTTTGCCTTAGGTGCTTCAGGGCATCCTACCTGGCATTCATCTGCTGCCTCAGAAGGCTTCAGGCTTTGGAAGGTCCTGTGTCTTACTCGCCAGTTCCTGTGACTACCCTGGTGTACTGGGACTGGCTGGGGTGGAGGCAGCTCTCCTGTATGGTTCTGTGCTTTGAACTGGTAGCTGAAGCAGTGCTGGTAACACAACCGTGGTTGCACAGCTCGTGAACAGAGCTTGCACAGCAGCAAGTCTTTCTTTCACACTTTGCTGCCAGTGAGGAGGCTGGGAGGACTGGGAGAGGACCCAGCTGGGACAGCTGACCCCAGCTGACCAAAGAGCAATCCCACCATATGACAATGTGCTCAGCAATAAAAGCTCAGGGAAAGAAGGAGAAATGGGAGGTGGATTTTCAAGGTTATTACATTTGTCTTCCCAGCTGTTACATTCTTTCCTCAAAATGGCTGAACTACTGCCCTCCAATAGGAGGAACAAATTCCTCCTTTTGGTTCGCTTGCACAGCTTTTGCTTTCCCTATTAAACAGTCATTATCTCAACCTGTGAGTCCCTTTGGCCTCTATGTTCTCTCCATCCTGCTGGAGGAGAGGGAGCAGGTAGGTGGGTGGGCACTTGGCCTTTGACCTGGGGCAATGCACCATACCTGGACTCCTAAGGGTACCCCTAGACATATATATTTGGGCATAAAACTTGGTCTCCTACTGCTCACCCTTAAAGAAGTTTTGTGTTGGAATAACAGGTGTACAAAACCTGAAAGAGAGTAGAAAGAAATGAAAATTAAGCATAGCCACAAAAACTTAGCAAATACACATTGTCCATTTTGTATGGTAACCCTCAGCTTGAAGAATACGATGGGATAGTGGCTTACACATCTTCCATTCCTGTACTGCCTGAATCCAACCCTATCCACGCCTCTTTCCCTTCCTGATATTGTATTTGCTGTAAACTCTTGACCATCTACCAGGGCTAAAAAGAGAAGCTGCAACCAGTTCTATGCACTCACTGCCTTGAGAAATGCTGGCCTTGCTCACTACTGAGTTTATTTGGGGATTCCATTTTAATGGCAGGCCCGAGGAGATTTACTCACTTATCTGCTCCTGGAAGAAACTGAGCCAAATGCCATACAAATGTATATTTTCTCTCTATAGCAGCATTGTCTTTGGTAATCGGGTGCTCTGCTGGCAACCAAACATCTCACATACAGCAGGTCTTCTGTGAAGAAATGAAAACAAACATTTAAGGAAAAATCACTTCAGAAAAAAATTCAGCAAAACTGAAATGGTTTAAGGCTCGTCTTTCTCTGTAAATAAAGTGGGAAAGAGAATGAGATATTTCAGTGAAGTGCTCAGCCGCAGCAGAGGTGCAGATGAATGGAACCAATGTATGCACAACTAGAAAATGTTGAGTCGGGAAATTGTGCTACAAATACCTTTTTTCCTTTCATCTGATCCCCCTGGTACATGCATTCCTCAGGAAAAGTGCTATGTTGTTGTGGCAAAGGGATTTTGCAAGTATGAATATTGATCTATCTCCTAACAGAGGGAAATGCTTGAGGTACAGTGTAGCTTGTGCCATTGTGTTGGAGTGCTCCAGTCAGTAAGTTTTGTGCAAAGGAACTGAATGATTGGGGATTTATACACTCTGATAAAGAACCTTTGTCCCATCCTCTATAAGCTTTAGAATCCAGTACATGTATCCTCCTTTTTTATATGGATATTTTATATCTGCTATGCCAATGTAAAAAGACCTTGAAGTAAGTAGAGTGGATATCTTTAGGCCTCTTTACATTGCCATAATATTTCGTTGATATTTTATAGAATACTCTATGAGACAGAGGCTATGAATATGTTAAATTTTAAGGCAAGCCAAAGATTACACAGCTAGAACGGGTCTGGCCTCAAAGGAGAACTGATGAGGGGACATTTTTCAGCCACGGAGTTGGTAGCATCTTGTATTTTCATACAGAGAACATGCAGCAGCCGTACTTTAGTTCATTTCTTACATCTGCACACACCTACAGTGCTACTTACAGAAAAAGTATTTCAAGAACCTGACAAGAGAAGCTGGATGGCATCATCCACCACTTCCTGATTTTCATTAAATAGACAACACTCTTTCTATTCACCTTGCTCTGAATCAGATACTATGGGAGATATTTTCAAACAACTTCTCATTGATTTTCTATTATCATTTTAAAAGGTGATAAAATGGCTGCGGTCATAGCAAGTGAAACTGTCAGGAACTGGCTTTTCCAGTTTTTCATAGCTGAATAGGATGTACAGAAGGGGAAGCTATTTCAGTGAAAAATGGCAGAGATGAGTAGCAAAGTTGCTGATCTACTAGATCAAAGTAAAAAATGCCGATTTAACCTGAACAATCTGGAGCTTGTATTTTACACCTTTTCTCTACTTTCCACTACTAAAATAATGCTTAATGCACTATCCAGATTGGAATTTTCCTGTCGATTCAAGTTGTAAAAAAAATTTTAATTATTTCAATAACTCAGAAAAAAAACATGTTTAAATTAAACGCTTTATCAGACTTGGGGCTGAATGCTGGGTTTTAGTCCAGAGGCTGAAAATTACAATTTTATCTACCAGGCTATGGTTTCAGAAAACACAGCCAATTTATGATAATGGTTGATTAGAAACCAACACCATGAAAAATTTATTAAGTTTCCATCTGTGGGTATATTTATAACCTTCACAAGAAAACACTGACTGTGGATGCCCCATCTCTGGAAGTGTTGTGTCCCATCCCTTCCAGCCCATCCATTCTGTGACTCTATGGTAATATGGTCTAGCTTTGCATTCAGCTCTGCTTTGGCCGGGCAATAGGACCAGATGACTAAATGATTCTGTGACTCTATAAGTGGTAAAATAACATTTCAAAATTGCTGCTGTTTATTTATTGTAATTGGGAAGAAATTTATGAACTTTGTTTGCTCTTGGGAAACAATTCATGGACTTTACTTGCTCTTTGGTTTGCAAACTCTTAATCAAACTTGCTATTCAGAAGTATTTAATTCCTTCTTGATATTAGTGAGAAGATTTGTGTGAGTGACTTGTGGTTTAGGGTATCTTCTTTTTAAAAATCTTTTAAGAGACACCCACCCGTATACAGGGCCAGTGGGGCACTGTGAAGCTGAGAGGTGATCAAATCCCTGATGGTGACAGATAGTTAACAAATTAAAAGGTACCAATGGAGCTGCTGCAATTCTCCATGCATGCACTATTGCAAATATAATGTAATTTAGCCTTAAATGCTCTGTGCCTGAAAGCTTTACTCCATTACTTGGCCCTTTCTATGTGCTAACAGTATGTTCACAGCCAGTTGGAACACCGCAGATATATCGTAGCTTGTCAAGGAACAGTGACATGATGATCTATCTGAGCCTTCCTGTGCTTCCTCCTGAACTTTGACTACAGTCATTATTGGGGTCCTTTATTATTAATCTGCTTAAGAAAGCAAGAAAGAGTGACTGAGTAATTACTGAAAGGTGATAAACTCCCAGAGCAGTTCTTCAGAAGGTCTAATGAAGCCCCAGCACCAGTCAGATCAGCAATTTGGCACATTGGTGGCTCCAGGGTGCAGTTCAGCCCCCCTTGAAACCTCTGGAAAGACTCTGGGAACTAGATGATGCCCTAAATGAACAAAGGCTGTTGTTCCAAAGGCTGAGTGACACTGAGGATTCCCAAAAGGGTTTTTTATTATTATTATTAGATTAGAATCTGTTCTTAAATCACTAAATTGTGTGGAAATTTCCCATTCCAGAAATAAGCAAACATTCAAGAGTATATATATTTTACTTAGCAGCTACCACAGAAAAATACACAAAGTGGGAATCTGTTAAATACAAAACCTAACTGGATATAAAAATGTATTCCCTTGACAGGTCTGTTTCTTTATTAGGGTTTCATTAAAGACGGAACCATTGTTTTATGGAATATTCTGTAGTTTAATGAATAAAATATGCAGCCATTTAATGTATCTCAAAAATTTCAGGCTTGCATTGTACTTTAATTTTTCATCAGCATAAATTTCTGTCAAATAACTCTCTGTAAAAAGGCTTCATTTTGCTTCAGTGCTTGTAAAATACTTTCTTTGATCGGTTTTGTTCCCTCTGAGTTCATTTTAATTTATCCCATCCGGATAGGTGACACTAAAGGTCTAGTTCATTAATTAAGAATTGAACAGATTTTTGGGACTCAATTCCTATAACTCATAAGTTTAGGATCAGACTAGTAGGGTACAAAATGGGGCAAAAGGGTGAAATCTGAGAGATATTTGTTGAGCTTTGTGAAATATCTCAATCGTTTCATTCCTTTGCCTAATGGACAGGTGATGAAGATAGTAAAACTAGAGCAGTCTGACACACTGTAAGGAAAGGAAAGCAAAAAGAATAAGATTCAGAAAAGTCAGGGTGTTTTAATTTCATGTCTACTACAGTTGCCCAATCCTAAACCTGAGCACAAAGAGGAACCTGGAGCTCTGAACATACATGCAATAACAGTATCTGAAGAAAGGCCAAAAAAAAGTAGAAATGCTTCCTGATTTGGTCTGAGAGATGATGCTCCTCTGCCAGACTGAATCAGCTTTTTATTTGACATAGTCAAATATAGTTTACTATACGCAGGAACTTATATATATATGTATGTATGTCTGTATGTGTATATATATCTCGGAATTCACAAATACAGAATTATACATCTACAGTATATTTTATGTGTATTAGGCACATATGCAAATATATAGATATAGGAATTAGGAGTGAGTAAATAGTTCTGGAATCCAGGAACAGGTTTCTAGGCTTCATTGTTACCCTGGTTGATTCATCATTTAAAATATGTTTAAACAGATAACATAAAACCTACATGCTGCAATTGTCGCTGTAGCTCTCAGCATGGTGTCAGCTTACACTTTAGCAAAAGGGTGTACAGGACTGTACATAACTGGCACATCTCAGGGATGATGGAGGGGACACAACATTATATGTCTACTTTAGAAATGCCCTGTTTCACCTGAGAGATAAAGACTTGGAGTACAAATGTGCTTCCGGCCTGAAAAATCTCTGCCAATATTCAGAATAGAAGAGAGACAAACCCTTCATAGAGTCAGAACAATGCTTGAAACAGCTTTTGTAGGAAAGACCCTCCATCCTTTGATTCGAGGTCTTCTCAGCAGTATGCCTGAGTGCAGACATGGGTAACAGAACTGACCTAGGCCTGAGTAATTTTCATAGTGTTCTTTGCAACATATCATGCAATATTGTCACAACAGTCTTGTCAGGTCTTGAAACAGCAAACCAGGAGGACATATACAATATCTTTCAGGATATTTGGATAGAGGGCCTCAGTCCACTCATAAGGTGAAGAGTTTAAAATGTTATCAGTAAAAAAAAGGGACCAATTTGCCCAATGTACTGTTACAAAATTCTTAGGATTGCACAACACTGAGCAAAGCCACCAAATTTAAAACAATAACAATTAAAATTTAAATTAGTTTATTAAGTAACTTGGCAATAATTCAGACACTATACCTGCCCTCTTGTTTCTCTTTCTTTGTTTTGGGGGTTCGTGATCATTGTTTTCTTAATTTGACCTTCAGCTTGCCTAGATTCCAGTAAACTCTAATGGAGGAATGCTAACATTCTCCAACTTGGGACTGACTCCCCCACAGATTTGGGGCATTTTCACAGAAGCCGTTTGATTACCATACAAACAGAAAAGGCTGATTGTGGGTGGGGAAAGTGAAACCACCACACCCCTTCCACACGGTGCTGTCAAATAAATTAACATTCCCTTCCCAGGAGAGGAATTTGGTGTGCAGACCTGGGAGCACGATCGGTGCCTATGAACACAAACAGGGATCTGGGGGAGCTGGGACTTGCCGGCCATGGGCCATAACCAGTTACTCTCCTCATTTTTCCACCAATGAACACTGGTGCCGTGGTGTTCTCACCAGTTGTGGTGTTTTCAACTTTGCTTGTCTCATAGTGTTAAACGACTCGATGTCATTGTACATTAACAGGTACTTCTCGAAGAATGCAGGGGGTAACTTTGTTCTGCAAAGAATATTGTTGGTGTAGTCTGGCATTCACACAGGCATGTGAGTGTCCCAAAACCACTCTGACAGGGCAGTAAGCCAGTATAAGCAGGTCTGCTATATGTACGGTTTAATGAGAAGGGGAGACAGTGTAGATCACCACGATGCAGCCGGTGAAGATGTCAGTCCTTCCAGCCAAGCCCATTGTAGTAGCAGGAGGTCAAGCCCCCTCTCACATCACATTGTGGAACATGATGCTGATTTCACCTTCTACTTCTACCTTGATTGTTAAACATATAAAAAATGGCACCAATGGCACTCAGTCCTATGAATACTCTGCATACCCATCTAAACCACACATATGATTGCCGCAGCAAAATTTGCGTGCACTGTAACCTCATGATGATTTAGTTCTCGAGATAATCACTGATTCACTAATTAATTGAATAGAAACAGATTATTTCAGATCTCTTGTGAGCTCTGCCAAAAGTCAGAAGGCCTACAACCCAGACAGTGAAAGAGTGGATTTTAACTTACAAAAAGAATATGAAAATTTTCTGACCCACAACCTCAGCACTGCAGTCAGTTACCTTGTGTGACTCAATCCCTGATTTCCTATGGGGAAAGAGTAAACCAGCAAATCTTAAACTCAGTTTGTGTTGAGATACTCTGAGTGTCTCAGTTAGATTCCTTTTGCCCTGTAAAAAATTGGTTATTTTCTCCAAACTGTTGACAACATACAATTACACACTGATCACTTGTCTATAAACCTCTGTAGCAATAATAGCACTTGAAGATGGAAAAAGCAGTATTTCTGAGACTTATAAATGTCATGGGATTTTTCTCATTATTAAACTTCAAATTTTGCGAAAATTATCTATTAAAGTAGCAATAAACCTCCATCAGCAACAGCTGAAAGACATCCCCAGCCTTTCATTCACATATTTGTTCTGAAGCTCTTCCTCTTCCAACTCCTTGTACCACTGGTAATCTGTCACCTGGAAAGGACACNACTTATAAATGTCATGGGATTTTTCTCATTATTAAACTTCAAATTTTGCGAAAATTATCTATTAAAGTAGCAATAAACCTCCATCAGCAACAGCTGAAAGACATCCCCAGCCTTTCATTCACATATTTGTTCTGAAGCTCTTCCTCTTCCAACTCCTTGTACCACTGGTAATCTGTCACCTGGAAAGGACACTACTTGTATCAGTGACAGTGTGCAAAACCAAAGTCAGGCACAGACAGCTTCTACAGGAAAATTCATTATGGTCGTCGTGTGGAGTATCAGCTATTTGATGTTCAGACTCTTTTTTCCACTGATTAGTTCCAAATTTGTTTTAAATACGTGCTGAGAAGAAAGCAGCAGAATTAAGACCCCAATTCAGCAAAAATCTAAGCATTTGAGTTTCTTCCACTGCATTAGTAACATGACTAAAGTAATGGTGAAGTTTGCTGAATTTGCTTTGCTTTGATGAAGTTGTATCTGTGAAACTAAATCTAGTCTGCTGCACTAGAGGGATGCAGTACGTAGCTTTTATAAATAGAAGATGAGCTATAAAATCTGAAACCTTTTTCTGCTGTGAGCTACAGTATGACTCCTAGCTTAACCACAGAGCAAAGGAACAGCAAACTGACTAAAGAGCTGATGTTGGCAAAGCCCCAGTCATTATCTTCAAGCACAGTTTGTTTGAAAGTAGGCAGTTTTCTGAGTTCACTTTTGTCCTGTGAGAAATGAGATCTCCTGACTCCACTTTTTCTACTATTTTCGTATAAACTCTGGTCTAGGACAGCTAGATAGGGTGTTCTTTGGGGAAACACAGCAAAGACAATAGTCAAACATATCCCCTAGTAGGATATCCGTAATTTTCAGTGATCTTAGCTCTTACAAGTCACGCAAATTATTTATGCTTGCTATCACAACCTTATTTACTCTTTGTCTGCACTGCTTAGAATCACAGAATGGTTTGGGTTGAAAGGGACCTTAAAGATCATCCAGTTCCAACTCTGCTGCCATGGGCAGGGACATCTTCAGCTAGACCAGGATGCTCAAAGCCCCATCCAACCTGGCCTTGAATATTTCCAGGGATGGGGCATCCACAGCTTCTCTGGACAACCTGTGCCTGAGCCTCATCACCCTCAGAGGGAAGAATTTCTTTGTAATATCTAGTCTAAATCTTCCCTCTGTTGTTTTAAAGCCATTACCTCTTGTCCTATCACTACTGGCTCATGTCTATAGTACCTCTCAGCTCTCTTGTAGCTCTTTTAGGTACTTAAAGTGCTGTAAGTTCTCCCCGGAGCCTTCTTTCTCCAGGCTGGACAACTCCAAATCTCTCAGCCCATCTGCATAGAAGAAACACCTCTTTGCCTTCACCCCATGTTTGTCATGTCTGGAGGGACTGCTACTTCCTCTAGCCCAGGTTTACACAAAGCTTGGAGGATATTCAGTTCACAACTCCTCCTTAGGCATTTAACTGTGGAAATTCAGAATGAAATTACATCAGTGACACTTTGGAATGCAAGCCTCTAATCTCATATAATAAGCTGAGATCCTTGTAGGTCAGTGGAGAGAGAAAGACTTTAATACCTAAATGACAAATGCCTGAGTGAAGGCACGAATGCTCCCACAGAACTTCTTAAACATCTATGTAAAATCCAGACCTCATTGCAGAGGCCAAATTTATATTAACTTCAGCAGCGCCAAGGCTTCACCCTCAGTTTTTAGTTCCAGCAGGGTGGAAAGCCAGCTTTGGATAAAGTGATGGGACTGGGAAAAAGGAGAAATGTTGGGAGTGCAATAAAAATTAAAATGAATAATGAATTTCAACTGAGGTAGAACTGGGGAAAACTGTCAATACTGACAGTGCTGTTTCAGCTGGGATCAAATTCTACTTATTTTATGAAGAATATTTTAGCAGAAGATAAACAATTTAGCAGTGTCTCTTCTGGAACTGCTTCCATGCTTATCCATAGTCCATCCTCTTTCTTGTATGCATTTTTAATTTATTTGCTTATTTTTGCCTTCTACACGCTAACATTTTTCCAAGTTGCTCAGCTTAGTTCTCCACTCTTTCCGTAGAATGAAAGCTTTATTGTTCCCTATGAATGCTCCATCACTTTCCCCTCCTCGCTTCACGCTTTGGCACAAGTGGACTCTTTCGAGCTTCTGTGTAAAGACCACCTGCAGTAGACCTTGGAATGACTAACGTGGAGGTGGGCTGAGATCAGCTTTAACTTGAATTTCAAATGCACTCTACAACTCTTACTGTTTCCTACTCCCCAAAACGACTTCATTTCCTACACCAACTGTTAAAGCAATAGTCCTGAAAGAAGGAGCAATGACTTACAGTGGCTCTTCTTAATACATGAACATTAGCTTTATTTATTGTGCCAAGTACCAAATTTACTAGAGACGAGGTCCATGATTGGCATTTTGAAGGAAATATGGTAAATTACTCAAATCTATGGATATACCTGTAGAGATTTATAGACCACTGCCTTCAACAGTTAGAGAAAAGTATATGACTAGTGCTGAGATCAGGTCCAGTGTTCATTTTGCTCATTTACTTTTGCGGGTGGAAATGAAATGGTTGCCAGTTCACAAAATGAAAGGGATTTCTTGATAATAATATATTGAAAAGTAGATATGCAGAGGTAGGCTAAATGAAAAGTATAATTTAAGAGCAAACATAAACTCAGAACCAACACAAACTATTTGTGATTTTTAACTGCTTGAAAATTGCATTTTTTTTTTTTTTTAAAAATCTATCTTATGAAAAAATCTATCCTATCTGATCCTATGAAGACTCAGTACTAGTCAAAGGACACATTACTTCCCTAGTCCTATGCCTGGTAAATAGTGCCAAAGGAGAGAACTCACAGTAGTTAAGCACCATGTTTGATGGTATTTACAGGGTCAGTAGTGACAGCTCAGTTCTCCAGCCATTCTCTTAATCAGGTAAGCGACACTTTGAAATCAATGAAATTGCTCAGGATAAGCAACAAGGTGACTGAGTGTACAATCAGCCCCAATAGAAAAGTTCCTTGTGGTTCATTGTGCAACTAAGCAGATAAGAAAAATCTGCAGTTTCCAAACATCGCAGACACATTACAGCCAGACACACACACAAGTGCATGTGCTGGGGAAATGAAATTAGCAAATGGTGTCATTTGATTTAGCATATGATCACATCTGACAGGCATGAGCTCGTCTCTGATGTGTTTTCTTGTTGGTGCTGGAAAAAGAAAAATATGAAGCCAGTTAGGAATGTTTCTGAATGTGATGCTTTCCTTTTCCCCATGCTTTCTTTTCCTTTTCTTTCAGTAAAAACACTGGAGATGTTTAAAATCCCTGAATTATACAAGGCATATTTTAATATCTTGTACTGGGGATAACCTTTTTAATAGTACTGGAAATCCCCATATAGCATATCTAGGTGTATCCAGATGGATTGCTTCCATATGAAGACATTTTCTTTTGCCATTTTTCATTCTATTGTATGTATCTGTAACTTATGTTTTTTATAATGAAGGGCTACTCTTAATAACCTTGTATTTATTTTATTTTATTTTTTTTTAGAAAGAGCAGATGTGATGAAGTGAATGAGAGCTATTGGTTTAATAAAGCACAGTCATCTTCTCTCAGATGTTACAATAAACCAGATTAGATAGAGCTTTAATGGATAAAGTTCCAGCGTTACTTCTGCTGTTAATAAATACTCTGAAATGTCATTTTCTCTTCTCTGTGTACCTTGCATACATGCTTGTGTTTAACTGTTTAGAAACTGGAATTGTAACAACTTGAAAGCAAAGAACCCCAGGATCACAAAATAGCTTATTATATAAATGATGATTCCTACCTGACAGAGAGAAGTGAAGGGTGACAAATCCTTCCCTCTCAATTAAATTCCCTTCATGAGAGTCTTTAGTACATTTCTGGCCATAATGTCAGTCAAGCAATAACAGAAAATTCAGTGTCATTATGGAAAAAAGACATTAAAACTGTTTTAGAGGTGGAGAGAGGGGATGCGCAAATATACTTCAAAGAGAGGGTCTTGTTTTCCTTTTATTCCCTCAGTATTTCCATGAAACCTAAGGCAATGACATCACAACAAAACAAGGTTGCCAAGATATACTATACAAAAACATGTTTTCACATGGTTACATTTTCTGCAAATTATAGTTCTTGGAATATAAATCAGAATAATTGTTTAAATCAGAGTGACTGTTGAAACAGATTTACAGAGATCAAATCAAAAATGTAATAATTCTTGTGGTTTCACTAATGCTCAGAGCACCAAATACTTCTGAAAATTTTGGTTGTCAGTTATATATAGTGTTTACATTAACATGCTGCTTGAACAGAGAAAATATATATTTTAAGATGAAAATGTGAATCCAGGGTTACAAGAATGTTTCTGAAACAGCTAAGTCATCTTGCTTCAAGTAAAACCAGATGTTTGCTTAAAGTGAAAGGCAATCATTTCTTTTAATTATGTTCACTGGTTAGGCCACCAGGAATATCCATATGTGCACACAATGATCCAATTAAAATCAAAGACCTTACGATGGAGAAAGCAATCAACAACTGAAAGACCACCAAATGACATGTGAGACACTGACCTGGATTCCTCTACCTCCGTTCACTCATTTTCACTCAGCAAGTCGAACAGGAGAGACTGCTGCAGTCTGCCAGGGTCCCCTGGCAGTGTCATGTCCTGGGTCCCGGAGGTATCTTCGGGAGCAGTGGCTTCCTAAACGGCTGCTCCGAATTGATGAGCCTGGACTAGACACATTTCCCAACTTTGCACAGGGTCAGTACCTGCAAAAACATTCCATATGCAGTAAGGAAACAGCTGCAACACTCTTCCTCGGTTGTTTCGGCCTTTAGGATGTGTGACATTGTGGTGAGTCTAGTGGAAGAGAGAAAAATACGGAAACTTGGTACAGGACCCTTTTTCTTCTGTGGCACACATCTTGAGCCTACTTTTAGCTTTTGCTGGACGTTGCTCAGTTTTTTGGTGGTATTTTATGTCAAACAGTGTCTTCACCAGTTTATGAAAAAGAAAAGAAAAAAAAGAAGGAAAAAAACCCCTTTGTTCAGTAAAAGCTATTCTCTGACCATGTGCATTTGTCAGAAGAGCTGGCATTTTCATGCCAGACTGAATACATAATCAGGTGATAAAATGTCTTTATAAAAAACATGGATAAAACATATGGCTGCAGTGAACCCATTAGGATTTTTAACCATAATTTCAATGAGCCAAAGAAACATGCCTTTCTATTCTCCCAGGTTACTTCTGTCATGGTGAGGTAGGTCATTTCACACAGGCAGTTGCTGTGAAGAGGGTGTTCTTCTCGTCTGATTATGCATGATTTGGTTCAATTGCTATATTGTTTTGGTTTTGTTTTCTAGTCCACTTTTTTCAGTGATACCTCTCACTAAGGAAGAGATTCTTTCACTTCCATCCTCCCTGCTCTGCAAGACAACCTTTCCCTTTCCTGAGCTCTACCCTCTGCCTTAGATTAAGGGCAGCCTCTACAGTACTCTTTGATAAATGTGGGTATGTATATGTAACACCCATGTCCATGACAACTTTATTTTAATCTTTTGAGTACTGTACAGTTTTTAAAATATTTCCCTTTCACATGGCTTCACTTAACTGTCAGTGTTCTCACAGGGCCCTCTGTGCATTGCAGCCAATTCTTTAAAGCTCCTCTGATTGTTTTGACTAATAAGCATTTACATTAAAACTCTGGGCCAGGATATTTAGAGGGGGAAAAATCATGCAGAACCTGCAAATTTAGTAGCAGACACTTGATTTTTGTTGATTAGCTTGTAGATGTGTTGCCAGGAATATCTTCCTCAAGGCCCACTCTAGTCTTGAAATACATCTTCACCAGGTTTCAGTACGAGACAGGAACCGAAACGAGTCAGCATTGGAGTGCATGACCTCCAAGAACTTCTGGCACTGCTCGATGGAAAGTAGATGGCATTACTGCTGATATAGAAGGGTAGCAGGCAGGCTAATTTGTATCCCAGAAGGGTTCCAAAATATGTACAAACTATTATTTATTACTGGAAGTTATGAAATAAAGTTAAGGCATATTTTATTGTTTATTATCCAAGTCATAAAATATAAAAGCACAGAAAATATAAACAACAGCAAAACAAGCTGAGAGGAGGCAAGCTTTCAGCTAGCTGAATCGTCTCTAAATTCTAAATATTATCTCATGATGGATGGCTGCTGGAGTCCACAAAGGACTATACCAAATCCAGTTCCCTGTTTTGCACAGACCACCCTTATCGAGGATGCTTCAATCCAACTGTATTATCACATACTCTGCCTTAAAACAGAAAGTTTACTTTCCTCATCACCATTTGGTGAGTCTTATGTTGTCTCTGGACTGACTTTTTTTTAGAAAATTGTACTTTTCCACTGTGTTTCAAGGAAAAATCAAGAATGTCTCCCTTCCTTACTGTGCTGGCCTGGGTGAGTTTTTCTAGCCTAGATTTTATAACCTTTCCAACAATAAATTCTAATCATTTGCCAGTGGTGTGTTAAGTGATAGAAGCACTATCTGTTGCATGTACTGTGAGTTCCTGCTCATTCTCATTTATTATTCTCCTTTTCCATACTGCTTCGGAAGCAGCATATCCTTCCATACGTCCTTCTTTCCATGCTGCACCACTGAGTATGCTACTGCTAATCTGAGGGAGGCTTAGGAAAAGGATATAAATCAGAGGATAACAGAAAAAAGGGTCACAAATTATTTAACTAACACTTTTAGTGTATTCACATGCCCACACAGAGTCCACATTGAATACCTGTATTCATATATATATATGAATATATATTCATATACCTGGTGAATACCATTACAGGCATGAGCATTTCTGGTTTTAAATCTTCTGGTGACTGGGACTCTACAGCCTCTCCAGAAAATTTATTCCACTCCTTGACTATGCCTTTTTTACCTAATATATAGTAAAATTGTCCCTCTCTGCAAGTTAAATTGGTTATATCTTGTTCTATGGATCATGGCTGTGAGGAGCAGATTATTCCTTTTTCTTGTAATTTAAAGATTCCCAAAAAACAATAATTTGCTTTGAAGCCCCCTGACTAGATGGGCTGGATTCAGCATATCTGGAAAGCCTTAATTAACAGAATGAACACCTTATGACTGACTGAGAAATCTGAACCAATCATTCCATTTCAAATGAGGTTCAAAAAGCATTTTTAGAGTAGACGAATTGTCTACATTGTCTGCATTTTTTGCAGACAAATTGTATATTGGATGGAAACATCATTGTCAGATCTCAGAGGTTTGCAAAATTAATTCATTTTTACAACAACTTCGTGAACTTGGAAAATGTGAGCCTCAAATGGGAAAATTTCAATATTTGTCTTTTCCTCTCCTACTTCTCATTTCGTTTAGCCAGAAAATGAACTCAATGTTCAACAACAGTATGGTTTCTATCAAATAATATTTAATTACATTTGTTTAATAGAGATTAATAATTAAGCAGCCTGAAATGCAATCACTATTATAGTTTATAGATAAGAGAAAAGCATTTGAAAGGATCTTAAATAGACTACAAAAACATGGGTTAATCTTATGAACAAATGAAAGTCCATAATCCTGTTTAGGCCATGGTCTGCTGGTAATTCGTTCGCAATTAAAGTACTCTGTGATTTATGGAAGTCAGAAAGGAAATTACTCAAACACATCTACACTGAAGGCTTGTAACTAGCTCCCTTTTCCCAAAGGACAGGGCTTTAACCATCGCCATAGCTCAGCTCAGAAGATCTTTGACTTGTTTTGCAAAATGTTTGTTTGACTTCTTCAACTTCGTATGTTAAATGTGCTTGGCTCAGTAAGATAACTGGCACAGAGGGTTGCACAAGATTTGTAATTACAATATCAATCCTTATAAGATATTTTCTAACAAATGGAGTAGTCTATTTTTATTCTATTTTCATACTCCTTGAGGAAAATGTTCAGACTAATTAATTTCCCTTGCCATTGAGAACTCAGTGCACCAATAAATATAATTATGATCTCTTTTCATTTTTAAAATTTTAGACTATTTCAGTCTGTTCTAGTTATCAAAATATCCATTCAGGATATTAATATTAATGGCAAGGATATAAATGAAAAATTTTCACAAATAATCAAAATTCTGAAGTTGTTATAATTTTAAAATATTTGCAAGTCTTTTAGCTTATTTTAAAAATGCAAACTCTTAAAGTTGCCACATCAAGAACATTGCAATGGAATATATAGATTGTAGGAAAAATGAATTCATGAAACCCTAAGCAAAATATTTATGAGTTTTCTTTAGCCATGTTAATTCACCAGAAAATGCAATAATATAACATAAGAAAAAAAGCAACTTGCAATCATGAACACAAGTTGGTCTCAACTTGGTGATTTTACTTTAATCATAAAATTTCTTATAGGAAAGCTGGGAATGAACAAGTAATCTGTTGCTATTGAGAAACAAGATGTGGTTCAAGGTTTATGTCAAAGCAAGTCCCTGATTCTGTGATATTCACCTGTACTTTTTGTCTCCACTTTTTGTCTCTTTCTTGTAAAAAAATCCCTTGTGGATATATCAGTGGCAGAGCTGATTGACAACACTGCCAGCATTCATCTTGGCCTGAGTGATGGAACTGATTTTATAAGTAAAATATTACTTAACTGATCTTGGGGGGAAAAAACACAAACAAAAAAAAATAGGATTCCATGCCACTTCCTGAGTTAAAGAAATGAGAAGTCATCCTCCACTAAGTGTTTTGCTGCTTATCAGTAAGTGCAGATATGCATTTTAAGGACTAAGGTTACTGATGGCGGTGATATGGCTGGGATCTGAAATAACTGAACTTTCAAGCTTCATCATGACAGTGAACATAAAGGTTCTGCAAATTACTGGCACTTCCAGTCTATTTGATTTTCACAAGGCCATTAGGAATACTGACTGCTAACAAATACCAAAGCCACTTGAAAATCGCTAAAAGGTTTTGCTCTGTGGAAAAAAACCTACACTGAATGAGATTTTAACTCATCTTCCCTTTCAAAAGTTGTAAATGCCCAATGGCTGGCCCTGCTCTGCCACCTGCAGATGACGTTCAGCCAGTACCTGCAAAGAGAGAGCCAGCGAGGGGCTGCAGAACCCAGCTGCAATGGGGAAGGGGTTGGGAGGATGGTTCCTTCTGGTTATGAAGTAAGGCAAGAGAGGGTGAGACCACAGCTCTGCAAATCCAGGCAAAGGGACCCACACACAGAATTTTGTCAGCTGCAACCTCATAGGACATTGATGCGACTTACAGGCCATTTCCATGCTGCCATCAAAAATTATCTCAGGAATGTATCAACATATCCCAAGGGAAATTGGAGAACCTGCACACATTGTGATTGCAGCCTGGCAGGGGCAGCCTAGGCTATAGATTCCCTGATAAGTTTAAGGTGGGGGGATGGGAGGTAGAGGTAAGAATCTGAAAGAAATGATCCTCCACACACTCCCCATGCCACCAAGCAGCAGCTCCATAGACCACCTGGAGTCTGGATGAGAAGAATAGAAGGTGTCTTGGTAGAACTGCCACCATCAGTATCACCATTGCACAGGCAAGTGGCTTCTTTGGAGTTTAATTTCCTGCTTGTGTTAAAACCCAATTTGCTAGTTTCAGGTGGGTTTCTCAGAAACTGATTCACTCCTTGGTGCCCTTCTCTGATGCCATCTCATTGTTCTTCATAGATCTTTGCACTGTGGACATCAAAATAAAGCCCCAGGGTTATTTGCATCAAATCTGAGGAGCTACTGATGAATGAATACATTAGTCTGCTTAGAAGTGTGTTTGCAGCTGTTTATCAACCATCATTTTTGATCCTTTTAAAAGAAATTACCTTCTTTATCACCTGCTTAAAATAATTTTTTGGGATTCATTGCTTAGGCAGATTACTTCTATTTAATGTTACGTGGATTCCATGCCCCCTCCTTCTCAATGAAAAAACATCAACAAAAAAGAAAATATGTAACACTGACCTTTTTCTCATATCATCAGTGTAATACATTGCTATAATATTATTGTTACATCAAAGTATTTTGAAATCTATTTTCATAAGCAAATGACAGTTGCCTTTAAGTAAACTCTTCAAATGCGTTATGAATCTGGTCGAACTAACATATATTCCATAATTTTGTCTGAAATCAGCATCCTCTTGACAATCCTGTAATTGCTATCATCAGTTTAATTAATCCTTTTACATTTAGTCTTGGCACTATCTTTCTTCCAACAGTCTGGCATTTCCAAAGTCTTGAAATACTCACTGAACGAGAATGCTGTAGATTCTAAAATCTTCGTTAGGCAGTATTTTAAAACTTACAACTGAAATAATCTGAATCTAATGCTGATTGTTATTTAAGAACATTTATTATTACTAGACAATAACATTTTATGTAATGTATTATTTACCTTTCTCATTCAGAGTACAAATATATATTAAACATAGATAACCTTGTACGTATTGTTATTTACTGCTGTAAAAATGGATGAATAACCTGTTCATTTTATTTTAGTCCCAAAAACTGCTTTCTTCATACTGTCCTTAACACTATCAGCCGGATTTCCTCTTACAGTGTCAGTTGTCTACAGGTTCTAACAGAATAACCCCCAACCAAACCCACATTATAAATTGGGATTTTTTGCTACACCTGTTACAGATATAGGTATAGTTACTGCTGCTTTCATTGGTAAGTGTTTTGGTTCTTTTAAACATGGTTCTCAGTTATGGAATTACTCTGTTTAGGGTTTGAAGTAAACAGTTTTTAATTACCATTCACATTTTTCTGATTAAATTTTTCCTCCCAGATGATTTGGTTTGTAATTGTTTTCAGCTTTGTGAAACTGATCTTTGCCAGGCACACGGGGTATGCACACACATGCACACACGCACAGGCACACACGCTGCAGGCATTAATCCGTGTGTGTGTGTGAGCACTTCGGAGTGCGTGCGGCTGTGTGTCCGTGTGTGCATTGTACAGCCGTGCACAGATGGTTAGGATTTTATTATGTTTATTCAAAGCAACTACAATCAAGTCGCAAACACTTGAGCTGAACCACAAGCATTGGGAAATTCTTCTACTAACTTAGTGTCTAACACAGGATTGTCCTGCGCCGTATGCAACACGTTCTGACTTAAACAATCAACAAGAACAATACTTTTAAATTGTTGGGACATTCAGTTCTGGCAACATGTAGCCGCCAGCCAGCATTTCCCCAGACTCCTGAAGTCCCCCAAAAAGAATCCTTCATCTTTCTCGAGGCACTGAAGATTGGTGGTGCTTATTTGATTTGATTGTAACAACCAATACTGAAAATAATTTAGAAATAAATTAACATCACAGTATGAAAATCAGCATAGTAGAATATAAATGCAAACTGCAGCTCTTTCCAATATTGAATTATAATCACATTAACATTAAATAAGGCAGTCAGAAAATATCAAAGAGGCAGAGATTAAGAGGCTAAAGTAAACAGGTGATTTCATGGGCAGAAGTGAAAAAGCCAACCTGATCAAACCCAACCAAAAGTGATACACTTGTGGTGTCATATAGAATACCTTCATATTAGAAATTTAAAATAAAACCATCTGTCTTATTCGGATAGGAGTAATTTAGCGTTACTGGTATCCAGTTTTCCTGTATGCAGTGAAACAAAAATTTTTATCTGTGATGAACTTGGAAGAGAAGCGTTGAGCTCCTTGGTACAGTTTATTACAGCACTGTCTCTCCAGTCCTACATAAGGGTACTTCAGCAGTTATGCACAATTTGTTTTGTAACCCCGGGGAGATTCCACTGCCTAAACTGAAGGATTCAGTGTCATTCTAGGCACCAAGCAGTGTCCTACATGGCCTCCACCTGAATCTGCAGAAAAGAGTTCCTAGAAGGCCTGAAACCTGTCTCTCAGTTCTACTCAGATATCTTGGGTAGTTTGAGGTACTCAAACGCACCTACTTGCCCATGTTTAGGCAAAAGGATCCAATCTACCAGCGGCTTCCAAATTTAGGATTTCTGTCTTAGCAGGTTGGCCATCTACTAAGAATTTTCAAAGTAAATGGAAGTTTCACATTTAATGACTTTTTTTATAACTTACTATTCGTTTTTTCTCTCCTTTACTACTGATATGATCATGTATTTTCTACACTTCATACCAGTGCCATGTACGAATTCATATCTTATCTGTACTGATCTTCACTTTCTTCCTTATTTCCATGTTTCATATTTTAAGCAAAACTCTTATCTTAGTTTTCCTGATGGAAAAATCTCCACGGTTCTCAAAGCTTTCCTGCCTTCCCTTCTTTTGTCAACACAGTGCTTCCTACATGGTTTCACTGTGAAATTCCCAAGAACTTCAGTTCTCCAGAAGTTCTTCTGAAATTCTTCAGTGTCTGACACACAGCCTTTTTTTTCCCATCAGAAGTAATCAAATGATTCATCAAAATGCAAGAGCCATGCAAAGATTGGAAGAGGGTTGGAAAAGATATTCAACTCTCCAACCCATGCAAGAACAGGTATTGTCCACATTGGCTGCACTGAGACCTGGCAACCAGGGAGTACCTTCAGGAAGGTCTCTGGTGCTGGACCCTCTTCCTGCTTGTGCTCAGACCATGAGCACATAAGCCCTTTTCCCAGAACTGTGGAGAATGCTGCCTGATCCTGATGCTTCCAGTTTGGCAAAGATAATGTCTTATAACGATCTCATTTGGTTGCCTGGTCTCCTTTCTTGAATACTAAATATAATGAGTTGTTGTTGTTGTTGTTGTTGTTGTTGTTATTGTTATTCCTCCAAAATATATCAAAACCTCTTTAATGGCTTATTAAGATATTTTCAAAATACTTTTTAACCCATGATTAATCTCTGCAGTATAACTAGTACTGGTCCTCCCAAAACAGAAATTTGTGCACTTTGCAGAGCCAAGAAATTTTGAAATAAAATGTTTATTTGAAGGACCTTACCTTCATAGGTGTTATTTAAAGGACCATACTTGCAGAGATGTTCGCTTGTTCACAGACAAATGTAGCCATGTTAATCACACATTTCCAGCATAGTCTTCTTGGTGTGGGGCAAGGTAAAAATTAGTAATTTTATTTAAATGTACTGTCCTGGGACTACTCAATAGTCATCAGAAAAAGATAGAGGAGTCTCCAGGGAGGTTTCATTCCACTTATTTCAGGATCAGATTAAACACATTTTGATGTGTCTATTTCCCTACAGGGAGCATGTAACTGTACATGTCAGCCACTCAGCATTCAGAGCTGAACTTAAATTTCAAAATCCCACTTTAAAGTGAGAAATCCTTTTTTTCTATATATCATTATTAATGACCATTAAAAACATATATCTTATCAGCCTCTGCTTTTGTTTAGAGCTTGATTTACAACAGCCCTTAGGACATTATCTTCAGATTATGCTGACAGATTAATCACACTGTGTTAGCTAAATTTATGGCACATCATATCACATCTCCAACATTACGTGTATGAATAAAGAACAGTTAGTATGCCTTAAACTTTTATTTGAACACAGTTTTAATTTGGGCTGTTCTGATGCTTTAATGTTAAAAAAAAACAAGTAATAAACCAGCATGTATGTACCATAATGATTGTGTAGCAGCTCACAAAGTGGTTAAAATTAATGTTCTCATTAACTGTGTCAAAGATGAAGCTATTATATACAAGCATGCAAGTACTGTGGTGACAGGCTCAGTATGTGACCTCAAACAGACATCTTGGTGGGTCAGTGCACACACTGATGTCCTGAACCAATCTAGAACCTCTGGGAGTGGCTGATACATGAGTACAGCAGTAATAGAGAAGGGGCACTCAGCTAACATCTCCACAGGGGCCTAGTGCACAGTTCTTGAAAGCAAAACTGTCTGAAGGCTCCCAGTCTCTGAACCTGAGCTTTATAAGAACACAAAACATGAATTTGTGTTTGAGAAATGCTTGGTACCTTTTGGCCCTGATGTTGAATGAGGCTCCTATGAGCTACTCTGCTATCATCATCCCCATCATCTTCAGTCATGCTGCTGGGTTTCGACCACACATCCCACAATACACTTGAACATCCATATGGACTCTGTGAAAGGAGTTAGAAATGGCCCTGACTTCCACAAACATTACTCCCCCTGAAATCTCTGGGAGTTATGTGTACATCTGAGGGCAGAGTTCGGACCATAAAGTTTAAGTACAAGCATCTGGGCACAATTTTCTCCAGTGAGCAGGATTCCAAGTTTCTGTAACATCTGTTGTGGGAACTATAAGTACTTTATATTAATGTTGTAAACTGTGTTAGCTATAATCACCTTTTTTAATGGGAAAAAATGCAGTCATCTCCACCTGGTGATTCCAGTGATGAAGACACCTGTCTGCTAGGAATTGGATTGAGACCATCAACACATTTCACACAAGCAGTTGAAGGGCTATGAGATGATATGTCCTGAGGTTATAATTTGCAAGTGACCCATGGATGCTGGGCTTTTTCCAGCAGACATCATTGTCAGATAAGCTCTTGTTTCTCTGTAGGGACTCAGCTAGTTCTATCACTTCATATTTTTGCAAACTGTTTGGCTAAGAGATAACAAATGCGAGCGAGCAAAGGAAAGAAAAGAAGCCTTTAGCTGTGCTGTTGGTGCAGAAATCAGAACTATGCAGTAGAATCTATTCTTATTCTTTTAATTGGCTTCCTACTTATGTATGTAAATATATAGCAAGTAATGGTTTAATGTTTCCCAGTGCCGTCAGTAGTACTCTTAGGTGTTTCTGGTTTCTTGATGTTTGTTGTCAATCTCATTATATCTCATTATGTATCTGATCCTGATTATGGACAAGTACCTGACTGCACTTTATACTTAAAGCTAATTTTCTTCATCTATCTAATTAAGGAAATAGTGAAAAGAAGCAGAGTCACACAGCCCGCAGTCAGGTGTATGTTGCCTTCCGTAGGTTGTTACTGATATGTGAATCAGTCAGATTAAAAGAACCTGGAATAAATCTGCATATCACTTTTTTACTACAGTTGTAGAATGTCATTATAAGAAAAGAGAAGCTGCAGCTGAACTCTAGATGGAGTTCTAAAGAGCTACGTATGTACCCAGATACATTTTACCTAAAAATAAATCCTACAAGAATCTCTTTATTGGAGGAGGAATATTTTACCACTCCTGCTCCTATGCTAAATTTAGTTTCAAAACTGCCCAAAGGGCAATATTTCCAGCTGCATTTTTTAATGATTTCTTACTGCCTGGCCTGTGGAAACGAGTTGAAGCAAAAGTAAAATTTAGTGGCAAACTATTCCCGTACTTTCCCACTTTTTCTGTGAAACACTGTTGATAACCAGTGTACCATTTCGTAGGAAAAGGAAGAATATATTTTGGAAAACTGACAGTGATTCAGTCTATTGGCGTACAAAAGTAAACCAGGCCCTAAATCCTCAGTACCAGCCTGTACCCTGGTCTGATGTCAGCATCAAGAGAAGGGGTTTCTCAACTTACAAAGATTTCTGTAGGGATCTATTCATGTACTATGCGTATAGACAGAATCTGTTAGGTGGAAGAATGAATTATAAGATGGAAGAATGGATCGACATCCCAGAATCCTATAAAAAGACCACATGGAAGTCTTTTTACCACCAGTAGAGTAGAAACCAAGAAGTAACTTCCTTCTCCCCAAAATGAACCCTATTATTAAGCTCCTGATGTTAAAATCAACCTCCCAAAGAAGGATGGTGTGCAAGGGTGTACCACGTCCATGAAACCTCAGGGAGAATCTCCTCTGCAGCTGCAACCCTCAGGTGGCAGTACCTAGATGCAGTTTTGCCACCTTGGATGAACATGAATTAATTCTTGGAGATTTTAAACCATGCACCATGCGTTTGCTAACTTGTAAAGCCAAGTAGCAGAAGTATTGCTAATACTTGCCTCTGAGTCAAGGGTTAGTAGGCAAGATACCAATATAGATGGGAAAGGTTGGTTAGCTAAAGCCAACTTCAAGCCAATACAGGAATATAATTTTCCTCTGCTTGTGATTTTATTCCCACTGATTCCAGCTCCAAGCATTGAGATGGACTGATGAATGCATGTTTTTACTGGATAAGCAGGTAGGGGACTCACAGACAAAAAAAAAATCCACCAAACATTTATTTTTACCATACTTAAATTGTTGCTAAGGAGTAGATTTTCTTCCATGCAAAATAAAATGAACTTGAATAAATTGAAATTCTCCAGCTTAAACTGCATGTTATTAACACTGGCTAAGAAAAGTTCTTATTTTCTGGCATCTTCAAGCAGTATGCCTTCAAAAGGAAAATTTAATAACTTGCTTCTTACCACAAGAACGGACCGTAAGCAGAATTACCCATCAACAGCTTTAAACTCTTCAGTTGTTTGGATGTGAACAGCCTTCGAGAACCTTTCTGGATTCACCAGTGCTGTGGGAACCTTCCACTTACACTTGGCTTGGGAAGTGTGAATTCTTATTTTGCAAAGAGCCTGGGGATCTTGCCAAGGGTAATATTCTGGGGTCCATATGTGCTAAGTGATCGGCAGTTCTGGAACTCAGCAGCAGGCAGTCAAGTTGGGGAAGCCTCTGAGAGGCACTTCAGCCAAGGAAAGAATTTAGATTTTTTCAGGAATAAAGCAGAGAAATGGTCAAGAAAAGATCATTTGAAATTTGGAAAAATTTAGGACAAGAACTTTTGTCCAGGCTATGTGCATCAGAAGCAATTTTTTGTGTCGCCGTAAGTAACAAGCACTTTCCTTTACAGCGACTGTGTAAAATGAGGTGTCACTGTACTCAGGATTGTGACCTCTGAGACCACAATAGAACGAATGCTTTACTATAACTTTTCTATGTCCGTTGGAATCACTATATGTGGGCTGGTGCATGAATCCTGAAAGCACGAAAGATATACAGATGGTATTTGTTCATTCATTACATATCAAGGATGCAAATCATTGTTTTGTATTTTCTAATGTTACACCAGAATCTGACTAGCAGTGAAAAACACAAGCAACCCCTTATCTTTTTGCTTTCATATTTGTCTAACAAAGCCCTAGGTCTTGTATCACATATAACTTGAGGCCTTATAGGTAGGAGAAATCAATCCAGCCAGCCTGCAATATTTATAAGAGCTCTGATGAATGTCCTCAGAACAGGACTTAAATGATTCTACCTCATTTACAAATGAGGTGGAATGAGGTGCCCCACACTTCGAGAGACACTGAGGTGATGGGGCAACAAAGCTGGTGGAGGGTCTAGAGAGTAAATCATGTGAGGTGTGGCTGAGGAAGTTGGGGGTGTTTAGCCTGGAGGAAAGAAGACTCAGGGGGGACCTTACTGCTGTCTACAACCACCTGAAAAGAGGGTGTATCAAGGTAGGTTTTGCCTCTTCTCCCAGGCAGCTGGTGACAGAATGAGAAGAAATGGCCTCAAGCTGTGCCAGGGGAGGTTCAGGTTGGACATCAAGGATCATTATGCCTTGGAATGGGCTGGCCAGGGAGGCAGTGAAGCCCCCATCCCTGGAAGCAGTCAAGAAACAACTGGATGTGGCACTTAGGGCTGTGGTTTGACATGGTGATATTCAATCATAGCTTGGACTTGACAATACTGGAGATATTTCCCAATCTTAATGATTCTATCATTCTATCATTCTGTGCATAGCAGTTAATTTGGTCACACATAATAATATGAAGATTGTTTTCAATGACAATTGATAACAATATCCACTCTAGAGACCACTGCTTTCCTGGCTTCTAGGAAAGGTGAATTGTTCTTCAAAAAATACTAATAAACATTGACACTGTCTCTACGATCATTACATGAAATTATTTTATCATTCCATGAAATTATTTTGCTCTCTCTTAGTTTTATTACATACACTTTAGTACATTGTTGTACCACTTTGTAACATCATAAATTTTCAGGTAAGTAAAAGTGGTATTAAACATTAAATATTATATATTTAGACTACCTAAAAACAAACTGGCCAGATTATTCTGGACTTTGACACTCCTTCAATATATGTTTGATAGTTCAGTGCTAGGAAAAAAACCCACTTAGCATTGAGATTTCAGTTTGTTTGATCTGTGGTGACTGCGTAGTGTGAAAAGTAAATATATCAGTGGTTTCTCATCAGTTGCACCTTTCTTAACAACTGGTGTACTTTTCATAATATACAATGGCATTGACTTAGCAAGGTTTGACATATATAATTCCATTAAAATGTAGGGCTTCGTCAAAAAACCCCCACGTGTCTTCTTAGTCAACTCCTTCTCCAGAAGTGAAGAATACTTCTTGTAAGGAAACTGGGTGATTTTCAAGAGAAGTTGATGCCAACAGAGTCACAAGAGGAAGGGCCGGCAAGCAGATGGTCTTCTTCTGACTTCTCATTTTAGAGCTACTGTAACAGGTGTAGAAAATGCCTTCCAATCTCCTGATGTAATAATGAGGGGAAAACAGACCTTTAGGAAAACCACAGAAAGAGTAATGACTGTATATTCTGTCACGTATCAGTGAGAAATGCTAAAAAATGCAATTCCTTTCATGGAACTGATTAATATTCCAAACAAATGTGTGCTGCACAAAGGAGATGTGGCTATTCACAGTGGCTATAAATTACTGCAAATTACTCCAGAGAAAGGTCTGGGAAATGAACATCAGTTTTCACGAGGGCCAGGATGCTGGCATGAAAACAGTTTGTATTTACATTCTAGCATTTTCATAACATCAGCTCAAGCCTTTTCAGAGTAAGTGTTCTTCCGATTTTGTGGGATTGCAGCCTCTTGTGTTTTCCTTTCCCTGCCACTCATCACAAAGTAAATGCATTTACAAACACACTCAAAGCTGGGCAAAAGCAAACACACATTGCATCCAGTTGTTAGAGAACATGTAGAATTATCTGTCATGAAATAGCTATGAATATTAGAAATTTTTAAATTAATTTCAGCTTTTTCCTTTCTTCTGTTTTTAAATTTGCTTTGGAAAAGTGGAATAATGCAAAGAGTTTGAGGAAAGAGAGAATACATTCACAGCCATAATCCAAGGAGTTATCCCTTACTAATTTTTTTCAAGTCTGAAAACTAAATAAGATTCCAAATTTCTCCTCTTTCTTCAGAAAAACACTACTTTTATGATCATCACTCCCCTTTCTGAGATCAAGTATACACTCCTGAGGTCAGCTGGCTGGAGAGAAAACAGAGATCCTTCATTTTATTGACTCCATAAATAGTCAAATACGAATGATTTTGCTCAAGTTTCAGGAACATCTAGTTCACACTAGACAAGCTCAGTGTATTAACATTGTAAGTCACATCCTTTGGTATTTTTTATCACAGTATTTCTATGGTTAATCTTGTGATTTGAGTGTCTGTCTACAACACTGAATATCCGACACAAATTTTATTGGCATTTAACTGATTAGCATTCTGCACTTATTCTGATTGCTGGATTTCACTTACTTGGGCTTATCAGATTTTCAGAAATAATCTCAGTTTTTATAAGGCTCTGCTTTTTGCATATCCAATTTAAAAAACTCATTTTCTGTTTTGTGGACATGCTGATGTATTTTCTGCTTTTGTTAACAGCAACTAGGTCACAGGTGACTGAGCCAAAACAATAAGCTCTAATGCTTAAAAAATTATTACATTTATTAGAATTTAAATTAAGTGAATCTGAGGCAACAAAAATTAGCAGTCACATCAAAAAATCTTTCAGAAATGAGCCCCGTAGTTCTCTGAACTAGTATTTTATTTTTCTCTACAGGGAAGAATAGAGCTACAAAATCAAAATAAGATCTCATTGAAATTGTCTTTTCTTCATATGAATCATTAGAATTTTATATAGAAAGAGTGGAATTACACAAATGTAGATACACCTGATGTAAATAAAGCAGGTAAAAGTCCAAATAAGTAACAAAATATGTGCTTTTCTGCACTTAGTATCTCAAGTACTAACAGTTTGTGAAGGAAAAGAAGATAAGTTTCCCTTAGATTTATCTCCTGGATATAATCATAGATTCATAGCATAATTTAGGTTGGAGAGAACTTCTTAATATCTCTAATCCAATCCTCTACTCAACGCAAGGTCAACTTAGATCAGGTTGCTCAGGTTCTTTTCCAGTCAAACTTTGAGTTAACTCCAAGGATGGAAGTTCCAGAGATTTTCTGGATAATTTGTTTCAGTTTTTGGCCACCCTCATGGTGAAAAACAGTTTCCTAAGATGTTTTTGGAATTTCCTGTGGTTTTCACATCAGAATTTAATCACTGAGCATCTCTGAGAAGAGTCTGGCCCTGCCTTCTCTATACCATCCCACTAGGTAGCTGTAGGCAGCAGAAAGACTCTTCACTGGACTTACTCTAGTATGTGCCTGTCTTTCTTGACTGGGGAGCCCAGAACTGGGTGCAGTACTCTGGATGTGGTGACACAAATTGCAGATAGAAGGAAATAATCACTATTTTTAAGATATTCTGCCTTTTCCTTTCCAGCAAGACTGTTTCGAGAATAAAAAAAAATTACAAAAATTGACTTTTGGTAAAGCATTGACTAATAAAATCAGATGAGGAATGAACATGAAGGTTGGGTAAAACTGTCTGTGGAAGTGATGTCTAACTCAGAACTGTGTGAACAACTTGGCAATACGGGTGACTGCATGTCCTGGATCTGCTTGGTCTGCTGATGCAGCCAAAGAATGCTGTGGAGCATCTCAAGAATCCTTTCCCCTGCTTTCCACAGGTGTTTAAATCCAGAAACACTCAGTAACAGAGTCTAATTAATCTAAGTCATGAAGACCTCAGAATAAAATTCATAATTAGTGTCCAACAAATAAGCAATTTTTGTCCTTCTGCCAGGAAGAGTAAATAAATAAATCAATAAATGAACCAAACAGAATGTTCCAAAGATCTACAAATCAGGATTTTATTGGCCAAGGCAGAAAAATGTGTTTGAGTGAGGCAGAGTGTATTAGTAACAGACCTTATCTTCCATCAGAGAACAGCTAGCTGGAGTGTCCCTGAAGGAAATAGGCGCAGCTATGTGGTGGCCAAAGTGCAAAACATCTCCAGCTTTACAGGGGGGAAAAGAGCATCTTTCACTCCAGTCCAGACCTAACCAGCAATCTGTGAAGTTGCATCACCTACTTCCTGTGCAGTGCATCACTTGCCATAAGAACAGATGTACTGGGTCAGATCAAAAGTCCATCTAGCCCAAAATCTTTTCTCTGACAGTGGTCAGTTACAAAAATGTTAGCAAATATGTATGGGCAAAAACCAAAAGGAGGGATATGAATAGCCATGAACTTTGAAATCAAAATCCTTTGGGTCAGCAATTATTCAGAGTTTCTATCCCTAGAACAGGTCCCATCAAATCCCTCCCACCATCACAAACTGTCTGACAGCACCGAATTCAGTGTGTGCTGGTGAGTGTGAGTGGAAAGACACAGGAAGTGAAGAGACAAATTCCACAGCTTGACCTCCATGCTTTGTAATAAACATTGTTTTTAAATCATTGTGGAATTAGCCCAAGAGAGTTGAATCCTTCTGCTGCTTGTTTCAGTAATCTATTAAAGACATGTACATACTTGCATAGTCTCTCACTCTGTCTTTTCATTTTCTGACCAGCTGGATAAATGTTGATAACATGGTACATAGTCCTAATTTCAAAAAAGGTCCATACCGCAAGGACGTGTGTTCATAGGATTATTGGACTTCTTCATGACCTAATACAAACTCTTTTGCCAAAGGATGAGCTTGATGTGAAGGCCAGATTTTAACTGGAAACACCCTAGGGGTTTTTTTTGCCTCAAAATGCCACACACCGTGTATGGGAATACTCATGTCCAGGACAGCCTTGCAGGGATTACTGAAATATGAATGCTGTTCCTAAAGCACTGCACCTGAAAATACTCTTATCACTTACATAGTTGTGGATTAGGTTGATTAAAGATACAGGTAGGCATCCAACCTCTGTCTAACTGGAGTATGTAGAGGAAACAGGATGACAGAGGCACATAGGATATTCCAAACTGGTGGTTCTGGTGCTGTTATTTACATTATAGCCATCACTACAGAGTTTCACTTTCAAAGATCACACCCATAAATCAAATCCAAGTGTGCTCAGTTTGTTCCCCCCACCAGTAATGAATGTCAGTCTTAACTCCAAGCACGAATTGTCTCCTCAGAATAAATCAACAAAACTCTCCAATTTCAAACTCAGTTGTGACTACAATGTTTTGCACCTGCAGCAATAAAGGGAATGACATTTTTCCGAGAGAAAGCAGCTCCCACTATAGCAAAGTAAGGGAAAGTCTGTTCGTACGAGCAGATGAGGGTAGGCAGCCATGGGCAGGGACAGGTCTCTGCTTCCCCTTGCCCCAAAATGGCCCACACAGGTTGGCCACAGAATCAATAAGACCATGTAGGCATCCATTTTCCAGAAAAAAACAGGGAACACCTCTTCCTTCTGAGCAGGAGTGAGGTTTCCGTCCCCTAACTGCCACGAATACCCGTACCTGTGTGTTGGCATGCACATCTGTAAGGATGGCATCTGTTTGTGGTCCAGAAGATGCCTTAGCACTGAAGTTTCAATTCACTGCTCATCAAAAGACACCTTCTAACAGCTTTCCCTTGTGCTGTTTCCATTCTCCTGCAGCTTTCAGGCCTCAGAGACTGACAACCAGACACCGGAAAGTGTTTCAGCAAAATGTTTACTAATGCAAAAAACCTAGCAGGAAGCCTTGAATTTTTATGTAATACCCATGAACTTAAATCAATGAAAATTTCAGTTCCTCTATAAATGTTTCAGCCAGCTCTGAGCAATCCGTAGCTGACACTTCCTTTACTCCAGGAAGATCTAAGCAGCAGCAAAGGTTTCAGTCCAAGCCATTACGTTAATAGAGCAACAACAGACCCTGTGCCATGTGTCTGACTTCTAAAGGGCCGCTCGCTGTCCACCTGGCACAGCACTTCACACTGATGCTGCTCCTGCTGCAGAGACAGAAAACTCAGCAGTCACCAAGGTAAACTTCAGAGCTGAAAAGCAAAGGAGAGGGACCTCTGCTCCAAAGGTCTCACCAACGCACCGATGGGGCTGTTTGAGTCTCTACTATAGTTCACTTTCCTCCCATGTTTTTGAATTTTCTGTAGAAGGTGAAGTTTTTCAGCCCTGTCCTTAACCACTCCATAAAAACAGTGGGGGATTGAATCGGCTTAATTTACATGAGGGGAACAGGACTAGCTTTCCAAACTGGCAGTGTCTCTCCTTCGCTTGCTGCAGCCAAGCGCGCTGCCAGCAGGCCCCAGGTGTGCGCCACATGAGCAGGTGAAGAAAATAAAAAATGTTTATATGCATCGCGATGACAGTTCTGAGTCCATGTAAAGCAAAATACATGACAAGGAGAGTGGTTATCCCAAGACACCAACATTCCTCATGTGCACAAACAGGCAGGAATCCAAAGGCACTATGCCTTCATCTTGGAAATATTCACTGGACTGTTGCTCTTTAACATGGGTTTCTATTTTATTTTTTAAAAACTGATTTGCTTTCTCTGCTACACTTTTTTTTAAAATACATTTTCCTCAAAATAGGCAGCAAGGAACTGCTTTACAAGACAGAATCTCATACTTCATTTACACAACTGCAGATCAGAATCAACCACAGACAGGTCCTTTCAAAAACACTAATTAAACCACCCTTTGAAACCGAAGTTTGAATTGGAATTGTCCCTGTGACAAAACCCTCTATGCTTATAGAGCTCAAACAAGCAAGATCTAACATGCAACTTCTTTCGAGACAGTATGTGGCACTCGTAACCGATCCATAGGAAGTGTCCCAAGCTGACTGTTCATAAAAAGCTTATGTACAATCAAAGCCAAGTGAGCTTTAAGATAAAAAAGAACCCTCTTTCTCTGTATTCCAGTGAGATGAGGCAATCTTTTTTTTCTTTAAAGAACCCTTCCGATTATATTTGTTGTGTATCTTGAGCAAAATCTCTTCTCTTGGGCAAATGGTAATTTATATCATATTAATGCCAACATCTATCCATTAATGTACATTCTAACACATCAAAAAAGAATCCTCTTAGAAATATATAGTAGATATATATTATTATATATATGCAGAAATGCCACAATGAGCAGATCAGACCACCAGAATCTCTTTGGTACTTTTATGATTCCATGAACAGTGAGACAAAAAGTGATAAAAATGCTTCACATGTGGCATGAGGAGATGAAGTCTCAAACATTAAACCTCAGGAAATTTTATATACCAAACTGTTTCAGTTTGGTACATGCTGAAACTTTCTGTTAAGGTGAAGAAAAGGATAAGAAAATCACAAATGCACTAACCAACTAATTCAGATTCTAAAATGGAATTTTGGAGTTGAATTTGTTGTTATGTATAGAAGGATCTTTAGTTTTTAAAATCTTAAATTATATTGTGAGATTTAAAAAAATTATCCAAAGCAGTCACACACCTGCTTAATTCAATGCCTTTTTCCAGCACACCTGTTGGCACAGAGGTGTGTGGGTGAAAGCAAAAAGAAGCTTGAAAAAACATTTGTATGTACATGCTTTTATCTAAGCATGGACATAAATTTGAACCACAAGAATGGAATCATGCCTGGTTTAAGTTGAACAACAGAAAAAAAAAATGGGCCTCTTGAGATTTTATTACCATCTTCACTTTTAAAAAAAGAATATATTTTAAATTGTAATCTACAGAGTAAATGGACTATATATATCTAGAGCTGCATCTGTTTCAGAAACATGAAAAAACCCTGCAGTTCAGGCTGGGAGGTAGAGAATGGGTGGCTTCCAACCAAATGAGTTACTAGCTACATTTTGTTTCCTGAGTGTGCACTGGCTGCTCTGCTCTGTGGATTGTTACCCACTTCAGCATTTTTTAAATATTTCCCATTACCCTTTATTTGATATTTTATGCTTCCCCTCATAAACCCTTGAAACAGATTAATTGTGCCTGTGATGTTTGTTTGTAAGTACAGCTGCTCTTCCTTCCAGTTTGTTTTATAATTGTGATGCCTCAAAGATATCCTCATAAAACTGACGGGTGGATCTGCAAACAAGCAGAGTTTTATCTGCAAAGCAGAAAGGAAATCCAGATTAAAGTTATTGGAGAAAACATTTGAGTAATGTTCAATGTTACCAAATAAAATCACAGAAGGAAATTTAAAAAAAATCCATCACTTCTTCTACATGTTTATTATATGTATATAAATACTGCTAATCCTGTAGTTTATGTTTTCTGGTATGTACAAATATACAGTTCTGGTACAGTAGAGTGTCTTAGAACAAATAATAAATCCAAACTCAGTAGTCTAAGACATAAGACTAATTGGTTCAGGGGCTGTCATGCTGTACCTCCAACAAGTGCTATATTTCAGGATTCTTTTGTTTATTAGTTGGAATGGATGGGTGAAGTTTCAGACCAAAGCAATTGCTAACTATAAAACCAGATCAAATAAAGGCTTCAGTTTGAAAGAGCACCTTTAAAGTCCATTTGTGAGATACACTGTTCAGCTGTTAAATGTCTTGTAAGTTTTCCAAGAACTTTGTTGAGCTTTCTTCAGAAAATCTATATTATTTTCATTGAAGATTAATGATGGGCTTATTAAAAAATAAAAAACTTGGAGAAGCTTTCTGTGATCATGAGCAAGGGTCATCACACTACATTACTTTGGAATGTTTTTATAAGCTTTGTCAGTAGAAGTACACTTTTAAAAAATCTATAGACCAACTTTTTCAAGTCTGTTTTTCATTTTTAAAGAATAATTTTTTTTCTCTTTCATTTATGAGTACATGAACAATACCAAACAAATACCAAAATACCACTCTCAGTTCCATCCACGCAGTATCACTGAATCTCATTTCATTATCACTTGTAACTGAGCAACCATGGTCAAACCAACAGGGCAAGGCATGTACAAGACAGGAGGATTGTGCCTGTGGACTGGCACAGGTCTGCACATTGCGAATGAAGACAGAACAGGTACAGAGGGAAAACAGCCCCGGTCCTCCATTTTGTCTTCTCCAAAGCAGGATAAAGGGTGCAGAGTTCCATATGGCCGCCAGAGAGGATTTGTGTCTCAGAGTGGAAAACCTGCATAAAACAGAAAAGGAACACTTCAGGGCTACTGCAGCCTGTAAAGTTTGTCCTGGGAAGCAACTGAAGTGAACCAGGGAATGCATAGGTCTGCCTGCCCCTCACCAGACCATCAGGGTGCAGGACTTTTGGCTTTCTTGTCCTGCAGAATAACAAGTGGTATCTTGTGGTGGTATACTGTCATGTGGCAGAGCAAAAGCAAACAAATAGAAGTGTCCAGGAGGAGTGGCTGGTTGGCCCAACTTCTTGTACCTGCCACTCTGATGGAGAGCATTGCTCTGCCTTTTACAGGGTCTACCACTCTTGAATCTGTCAGTTTATATGGACTCAGGTATCTGAAAGTGATTTAGGTAAAAGTATAAGCCAAGATTTTCTCAATGCCCAATTTGAGATACTCCAAAAGCAGTTGAAAGCCAAGAAAGTCAGCTCCTCTAAGATGCAGTGATCTGGGCTCATCCCATGCTGGGGCAGCACCATCATGGACAGGATTGGTTTTGCCTTTGCCTATCCATCAGTACAGACATGGATCTGAAGAATGTGGTTCAGGTCCTACAGAGTAAATATACTCTGGAGGATACTGAATTACTCCTGGTGGTGCCTATTTCTTTGATAATTAGAGAGAACAAACTGTGGCTTTGGACCTAACTCAGGCATCTTAATTGAATTACCTGAATCTGTGTTTAAACATTTTTCTTCAAACTTATGTAACTTGAGTAACCACCTGTATTGGTATGCACATTTTTAAACAACTTCCTAAAGTGCAGAGTCATCAGTCATTGCTAGAGAGCACAACATTTGACAAAGAATATAATTTAAAATAAAGAGTTCTATCACTTTTACCTGAAGGTAAATTAGGACTGAAATGGTAGAAGTACACTGGATCATTTTGGGAAATTCCTATAAGCAACGGTGTCAGGATACCATCTTCTGTTACTAAGTATCTGAACTTGAAATTAAAGAATAAGTTTAAACAACCTAAAACCTTTTTCAAAAAAAAAGAAAAAAATGCAGCAGAGTTGGAATTTCTTCCTTTCCTGAGAAAACTCTGTAATCATCAAGATGTCACCGCAGTCCTTCTCAGTTTGCCAGTATTAAGGAGAGAAAAGGTGTTAAACATCATAGAATCATAGAATATCCTGAGTTGGAAGAGACCCACAAGCATCATTAAAGTCCAGCTCCTAGCCATTCCCAGGATAATCCCAAGAATCACACCACGTGTGTATATATTTGAAAGAGGAAAAATGCAGATGTAAACTGCAGTTCTATAAAATCTGTATTGTTTTAGCTTAATAATTAACAAATAATGTATCTATTAAATTAAAATTGCTAAGTATACTCCCCCAATGTTATGCCCAGCCTTATTCATGGCTCTCTCTCCTCCAGAGTGACAAACTGTCTGTGCTACCCATCTTGCCTTTCTTCCTCCCCATATTCCACTCTCTTCCCCAAGCCAGGCCATTTAGGAGTGCTCCTTATTCTTCCTCTCCTCCAAACCAACCACTCTGTGATGCTCAGCTCCATTTGACCCAGGAGCCTGCATGCCCCTTCACTGGCCCATGGAAAATTCACAGTGGAAAGTGGAAATAAAATCATCTCCA
>WEIT01003297.1:0-55971 GCA_013389985.1 Dryoscopus gambensis | reverse complement strand
CAGCATTTATAGACCTCTGGACCCAGGCAGCTCTGTATAAGAAAGGGATTTGAAGGTGTCACAAGCATTTTGTAACACATGTGGCACATGGCCCCTCACACAAATCAGCATTTACAGAGAGCTATTCCATCCACCTAAGCCCCAGGTCCTCCTTTGAGTATGCCCTCTGTTTCCATTGCATATAACAGAAACTGTAGGACAGCTGGAAGCTGTAGGACAACTTTTGGTGACTGGCTTCTAAATTAAACACAACAGTAAAATGCCTGTAATTAAAAAGGATGAAGCTGGATCCTATGTAACATTGACCAAAAAAAAAAAATAAACACGCAACGAATAAACCGCCCACATTATCTCTGACCCTGCCTGTTTCACTGTCTTGCAGAGACAGAGAGTATAGATTATTATATTTATATTGAAATACTAATCTTAAATTGTCCTGTTGACAAGAGAAAAAACTCTTTCAGAGAATGATTCACTTAACAGAGATGTGTGTTTTGGTGACTGCATCCTAAAAGTCTCTGTTTCTCTCCCCTGACTGTATGAGGAGTTTTGATAATTTGCTCAGACTTGTCTGCATTATAGCTACCTACATTTATTAATGTATTAATGCTGTTCAAGGTATCTACATCCCCTGACAGGAGGTTTGCAGAATTTAAAAAGTCAGAATCACATAATTTAATCCTTAGATAACAAACCACAGCTCTACCAATAAAGGCACAGCCATGAAGGGCCCAGCTCCAAACTTGTCCTCATTGTTATAACCTCTGTGTACCTAAAAGTCTCTAATACCCTAGACATGAATCACCAGAGATCCTACCTTTCTAGTTTCTTGTGTGGCATTTACTGTGAGGCAGCTCCTTGATAACATACCCTCCCTTCTGCACAGCACAGTGTTCCAAACAGGTGCCATGGCCACCTCAGTGATCAGACCGAGCAATTCATTAAGGATTAGTTGTGTTCCTTCTACAGTAACCCTGCCAAAAGATCAAGCACACTGTGAAAACCAGGAAAAGTACCAAATGTCTTCCATGGGCACTTTCCATGCTTTGCTATTTAGATGTGAGATGCCCTGATGATGGAAAGAGAAAAGATACAAACGCAAAGCATAATCCTGCCAGGTGCTGAAAGATGTTGGGCATCCAGTGAGGTTTCATAGCTAATGATAATCCCAAACCTTCTGCATCCATCAAAACAGATTAACTTCCTGTGAAATGTGCTTAATCTGTGTCTGTTTTACTTGTGAACAGGTGGTTATTTGGTTCCAGAGGAATAAAATCTTCTCAAGAAATTGTCTTTTCAAGAAACACACGATAGAAATGCAACTTCAAGTCTTTCATTTCCAGCATTTTGAATTGTGAATGGACCTGAATAAATTTAATGTTAGTGAAATACACGACCTGTGGAATGGGATTTTTTTCTCCCTTTGTAATTGAAAAAGTTTATTATAAACTGGTTTACAAAGTCAAGCCTCAAATAAAGGCATAATATGCTACTTTTTCAATGAAAATATTAATTATGTGTAACAATTCAGGTGAATTTGTTCATGTATTGACCAATAAAAACAAAGGAGAGTAAAAGTCAAGTAAATGGACATTTTAAGATTGATGTACTTCTGGCTGTTCACCAACTTTAGTAATCTAACCCGTTTAAATTAAAATATCATATCAGCTTTTAATACAAACCTTACATGAGTTGCAAATTCACAATACGTGTTAAGTCTAAAAAAATCATCATCTATCATTGCACTATTTCAGCAGTGGCAGCTGAGTGTTTTTAAAAGGTTCCCAGGAACAGAGTTCTCAGTTTTAATGTAATATTATGTTATATTACTCACACTTGAACTGACCTTCATAAATATCAAATCCTTACAATTATAAGTCCTGACATTTAATACTTTCCTGCAGACTAAGCGGGACCATGTTACATTATAAGGTCACTTGTCATTTGCAGCTCTTAGAGAAACTTATCATTTTAATGAAGACACTAACTCAGACACAAACGGTAATGAAATTGTGGACAAACATTCTTCTGACTGGCTCCAGTGAACATATTCTCACTGCACCATGCAGCACTGAAAGACTTTAAAAATGCCTTGCTAACTCACTGCCCATCGGTATTAACAACATATGCTTTGCATTGTTACCACAGGAAATGACTCCTTGAGTGGTCCTGTGACCACTGAAGGGTTAATCCTTCCTGTTATCCTGGGATGCAACCAACAGCCTTCCCCAAAGGGCTGCTCTTCTCCCAGCAGAAGGAAGGCAGCTGCTCTTGCTCACTTAACCATTCAGCCAAGAAATGGAGCAAAATATCAGACTGACCCAGAAGCCTAGATTATGTTGTACCCAGAAGCCTAAATTATGCCACTTCAGGTGCTTTCCTGAGCCATGTACACCCTAGGCTCCCTCTAGAGTGAATGGTAAGTCAGAGGCATCTCTGGGCAGCAATTCAACTAGGTAAGAGTGGAACGCCTTGAGTAAAGGGCTGAAAATCCTAGCAAAAGCAAAGGCAAAACATGGTTAATTCAAATGAATTGTTTCATCTTACTTTTACCCCAACCCGGCTGCAGTACCTATAATATTCAGGTCCAGGTGACAACAGAACAACAGTGGAAGAAAGAGGGAATGTTTTCTTTCTTGTATGTTCTGGAATCAAGTTCCTGCAGATCTTTCTCATATGAGTTCATGTCCGGGTTTCTGATCTGGTATTTGTATTTGCTTTTCCATTTTTGGGAGAAAATAGTGCAATAGCAAGAACAATTAATTTTGTTAATTTATAGGCAATAAAGAACATGGTAGAACCACAAAAAGAAATAACCAACATACTAAAATTAAAAATATTATGCCAGATTGCCTCTGGTGTCAAGGTGCTCTTTCACAGCAGATATGAACTTTGTGAAACTTTCTACTATTCATCTGCTTTTTATAGGTCAACTTTCAAATAAAATTAACTTTCACTCAGCAAAATTGTCGCAAAACCCCAAAATACAGATAATAAACAAATGCACAGAATGAGAAGATAAAGAGAAATTACCTAATGAGAAGAAATCACTATTTTTTAAACAATTTGCTTCACTTTCCAGATTTCATCTATCACCAGTAACAAAACAGAACATAAAGATGTCAGAAAAAAATTCTTCTGCATGAAAGTGATATCAGTCTTTTCACAATGACATGGTGAGTATACTAACAGAACTCTTAGATATGCTTAAATTGGTGATAGAAAAGTTTAAATTGGTCCAGACATGGAGTCATCTCAGTGGACAGGCATGATAATTCTTTCATATGGTGATCAAAGTGGTGATCATTATCATTTGAATAATGTGGAGCACCTAGTCCAGCAGATACTTTTGGGAACAGCTGGACCCATATACATCCCATTGACCTTGTGCACCTGCATGACCTCCTAAAGGAGGGTTCCAGTCACCCTGAGACCACTCTGAAATCAGTGGGGAGAAATTTCCTCTGTGCTGCTTCTGTGCATGGAGACAGGGCATGAACACATGCCCTGCAGTGTGACCATACAAATTATTGTTGCTAGTCCATGGGGAAGGCTGACCCAGAGCAACTTGTACTCCCCCAGACAATCTGAGAATTACCACAGGCCAACAACTTTTGCCAGGGGCAATTTCAGCACAACCACCTTGCTTTGGAAAATAAGAGAATGTAATAATATAGGTAGTATCAAAGAGGACCAACTGGCCTGGAGGCCAAAGAGGGAAGCTTAGCATTATTGAATTTACTAGTCAGTATATATAGCCCTGAGAGGGCAGTTCAGAAGGGATGCTTGCTGAATTTTTGCTGGAATTATTTAACCCCTCATCAGAGAATCCCACACTGTTCTATATCTCAATTTAAGGGCTTTAGATAAGTAACATAAGAATGTCACTGACAAACAATGAAAATATAATCTATAATTAGGTCTAATGCATCTGGGAGTTGTCATCTTCCAGAACTGGGACTGGAAACCAGGAGGGGTTTTTGACATGGAGTCCATTTCACAGCATCATCCAACTGCAATCCTGAAACTGCCAAGAGAAATCTCTCCTTTCAAGGTTTTTTCTTTATTTTCTCACTTAAAGAGATACCTTTTGTGAATCTCATGCTAAGCTGCCTACTATTCATCTTTACATATTTCAGCAACTTTGGCACACATCCCAGTATTTTGAATACCACTCCTATGTATAATTCTTAAATATCACAACACTGGACACTATAATCACTCCCTTCTATTTCTGGATCTGTTCCTGAGTATCCAACAGCAAGAAATCAAGAGAGGACATTTTATTACCAAATTACATGGCTTGACCAGAAGCCCAATCAGAACAACTATCTAACTCCCTTCTCATGACCTTTCTTTCCCAGGAATAGGAGCTAACTGAGTTGATCAGGTGGAAAGTTAGGCCCATGTTCCTGTACTCAGCTAAGCCTCCAAGGGGAGCTACTCAGGAAAGGAAAAGGGGCACACTGCCTTTTCTCCTAGTGTGGTATATCACTGAAGACAGGGTGCACTGACTGGGAAAGCCCTGGGAGGTCATGGTTGCAGTGTTATCCCTCAACACTTCATTCCTGATGATGTACAAGGTATAATGCAGCCCTCAGAGTGCTGTACTGCACTGTGTTCCAGTAATGAGGAGAGACTGAATATTTCAAGTCCTGAAGATGATTGATACCTCTGTAAGTTTATCATGCTGCCAATAAAGCAAGCAAGTCCTGTGTCTGAAACAGTTTTGGTATTAATGTATATATGGCTACTGAGTCAGGAAACCATATTCAGAAAGGCTGGATAAGTATTAAATTCTGAATGTTTCATATTGTACATTTTAAAAAATTGTCATTCCAGGTAAAAAATGGTCTGATCTCCAAGAACTCACCAGGTTGTATCACTTATATGTAGATTAACAGAACATTGAACAGGTAAATTGATGCTGCCGTGTTTACTGCAGTAGTTGGTACAACAACCCTAAGGTTCTAATTTTCCTCTAGGAGTTAGAGTTCCCATACATTTGAAAAGATCCACCAACCCCCCAACTCAGAATTAAAACAATCAAAATAGTTAAAAGAACTGAAGCAAGACAACTTAGGTTGGAAAAAATTACAAAGTATAGGTTCTGTTGTAGATTGCTGATAACTCTTTAGTTAATTCAGTTTCTCACAGTCTTCCACTATTATTTATATCTGGATGTGGGAGCCAAAAAAAGAGAAACAATTCAATGTTTATTGAATTAAAATCAACTGTAATTTACCATCAGTATTTTTGAGTCTCTGTGCTTTGGTCAGGCATGAAATCTGAATTGCACTCATAGGCAGGTTGAAGAGGAAGTGATAAATTCCTGGAAAAAAAATTGAACTGAGAAACCAAAGACTGGAGAAGAGGAAGCAGGATGGTTGTGATTTAACATATAATGGTTATACAATGGGTATGACCCTCATCAGGAATACTGGTCTTCCTTTTCTTTTTTAACCATCAGACAAGGAAGAGCAACAATGAGCACATAACTAAAACTTCACCTTCCTTCAGGTTTTGCATGGACAACCCTCTAAATCTGCTATTGCTCATAATCATTACATGAGTCATCAGGCTTTGAAGCTGAACACAGTTTCTTCTTTTGGTTCAATTCAAAAATAAATATGGGTATACCCTAATAATAGCTTCATAATAGTGCTACTTACAATGAGATTGATTGATCAAAAAAGGTTATCCAGTGTCTTACACCTTTAGGATGTCTCAAAACCATATCCATTAACAAGATTGTTTGTCTGGAAGTCATAACCTTGAGTTACTCAAAACACCATCTGCAGGATAACAGAATGATATTTGTTCTTGAACATACCAGTTTTTCTGGGTCATCATGTGAAAATGTACGAAATGGGCTCTGAGCATGCTTAACCTTGTGTATCCCACCCTCTTTTGTTTTATTTTTCCCCTTAAGTAGTGATGCTGCGAAGTGATGGGAGATTTTGCATTTCCATTCACAGCAGAGGACACCATGAAGTGTTCTGATTTGTGACCCTTATCCTTGCCACACATCCTTGCTTAGGAGCATGATCACTATGGACAGCCTGCTGTGCCCCACACTGGGATTTACAGTAGCACAGACTAAATATTATCCATTTAAACTTATACCTAGAGATCCCAAGCAAGCAAGGCTGGACACATTTCCTTCTCAGCTCCTAATACCAGAATAAACTAACATGAACTTAACAAGAAAAAAAAATTATATACACACTGTATTGTTGATCCCTCCTTTATGGGCTACACTGGTGGCAGTGTTTTCTGTTTCTAATCGCCATGGCCTTTATGATACTGTACTTAATGAATTATGCTCCTCAGGAGGAGGTCAGTGAAAGAATTGAGCTAAAAACCCCTAACAGTGTTGTTGGCCAGGAGCCAGCTCTTTTGGGGCTGTGTTTCTGCATGAGGTCTACCACAGCTGGAGCGAAACGACTTGCAGGTGGCTCAGTGGGCAACAGATCACACAGTACTGCTCTGTCCGCCCCTCAACAGCAAGGAGGGAGTCACCTATGCCTGCCATTGGTGGCTGAAAATGAGCAGGAAACGTCTGACAATCTTGATTAAGAACTCCCAAGCATTGAACTTTCCATAAGGAAAAGGCACACTCAGATCTCTGGGCTTTGACATTCCAAATTCCAATTTAAATACTGTTTGAGGTCCAGAAGAAAACACTAATGCTTATCCTTATGATGTTAGGCAGTGGATGCCTTAATAAAGATGATGTGCATGGCCCAGTTAGCACACCGAAGCCTGGGCAATGAAGTAGGTATGCTCCGTTTCCCCCCCAAGTTTCATTCAGAGAGAATTTATAGGCTTTATTTTAAAAGTAGCTGAAACATACCAAGTAATTTTCTGGAGTGTTTTTAAACTATTAATTTCTAAATTACATGAACAGATGCATATGCACAGTGGAAAATAGCATCAAATATCTTGGGGGAACTCAAAGACCTGGCCAAATAAAGTTAGGTTCCACTAACAGCCGGCTTGGACAACTCCTTTCACATCCCTGGGAAACCCACCACTCAGCTGTTCAGCTTCACTTTCTTGCAGATTAATCATTTGTGGTTTTGAAAATATATAAATCTTGAAGAACTGCAGAAACAGAGGAGCAGAAGGCTTTTCCACACCTCAGTCGACAAAAGCTACTGTCCATTTGCTGCAGGACTCATTTGAGGCTCCTTAGCAAGGGAGACACAACCCTGATGTGGCAGCCGAGGATGAAGGGCTGGAGTGACCCTCCTAAATGCAGGCTGGGAGCCAAGGGGGCCATCAGGAAAAGATCAGGGAGCCTGGGGATGGTGCTCAAAACAAATGCAAACATCTTTCCATCACTAGCCACAGTGAGTGTCAGCAGAGCAGTGACAGCTCTGCCTCTCCTAGGCCCATTGTAAGGCTCCTCATAAGCAAAAGCCGACCTGAAACACAGCACACATCAGGACTGACTGCATGGCTGCAGGGTCGGACCTCAGATTTACGTGTGCTCATCAACTCTGCTGCTGCTGCTGCTTTCAGCAACTCAGCTCCTCAGTTTTCTCGGCTACCACCAGCGAGAATTATTTGCTGCTGTAGAAATAGTGTGGCTTAGAAGCAACACCATGAGTGACCAGTACAGCTGGTTCTTTTCTCCAGAAACTACTAAGTCAATCCTATTCTAGAAACTCCTGTGAAGGACAAGCATACTGAGTCCTTGGTGCTGGGAGTCCTTAGTGGGTGGGACTCCAAGGCAGACCTTTAAATTTGGGATCAGCTGAGCCTCCATGACCATATCCAGTGTTATGCTCCAGTTACAGTGATGCAGGTTGGCACTGATGTTGTGATGCAAAGAAAGGAAAGACCTTAATGATTTCTGCCATACTTTTCTAATTCTTAATATAGCTGTTATTCCTCCCTTAAAAGTAAAATGTGAATGGCTCAAACTGTGGCCTCCTGTTCTTTACCAGCCCTCCTTACTAATTACATTTATCAAACCAGAAATGAGAAACATGTGACTAAGGTGACCATAAAATGATTTAAAGAAAAATCTGAAATACACACAAGAAATGCAGAGATTACAAGTAAGTGTAAGGGTTGTTAACTAGTCACTGAATATAACTACCAAGCTAGTTAATTAAGAAATAAGTCAGTGTGCAAAGAACTGGCTAAAAGTTATAGAAGATAACATACTTGGCCAAACTAATGAGCACACTTTTTTGGCTCTTGATTTGCCCACTAAGTCTCACAACATTTACAACACAGTTTTTTCTCTATTTTCTTTGTGCAAAGACATGCAAATTTACAGGGACCCAAACCAAAGTCCCACACCTCTTGGAATTTCATTATATTGCAGACAGGCCTCCAGAATCTGGAAAGAGTCACACAGAACCAGAAGAAGCTAATGCTGATAGGTGTATTCTTAATTATCTTTACACTCATCTCATACTGCAGTACTTGTAGTACTTATGGACAAGCCAGGCCATGCGATTAATGACCAGAAAGAGTCAGTGGCACAGCATGTTCAGCAAAGCACCCTCAGCTCTTCCCATCTGGTCTCTAATCTTCATTCCTGCACTCTTGATCATTAAGTCTTAATTTACTGCAGTTTAAACAAACAAACAAAAAAGTATAATGAGTAACATACAAGCTCATGTTCCTGGTAGCGCTCATTCTCTATAAATTCCCACTACACCTAGGAAACTGTGGTTTGATTTTCTGTGTTGCTAATTGGTGAGCACAGCCAAAGAAATTCCTCGCAGGTTTTCATCTCTTGAATTTATTTACCACCATGGAAGGGGAAAGGGGCTGTTCCTCTGGGAAGGAGGGAGAAATTGGAAGGATTACATTATTTTGACCTTACATTTGAGCTGACATCTAGCACGGTACTAAATCAGTGACTTGGCACAGGAGAGGGGATTAGCACGGGTGGGTTACAAGCAGTTTGCAGGAGTGCAGCTGTCCTGTGGCTACCAGTGGATGTCAGTAGAGGCTCCACTTGCAAAGGAGCCAAAAGGAAAGAGACAAAGGAAAGAAAACCCTCCAGGTTCTCTTAGTATAAAGTGCACAATGCACAAATTCTCCAAAATGGCTTGTCTCTCCCAGCTAATGATTTAGGACTACCAGAGAGCAGCAGTACTTTGAAGGATGTAGCAAAGCTCATTGGGCTGCTCGAAGTTCTTTATGCTTTCACCTTTCAAAAGCAACACTTTTCCAGTTAATTTTAAAGAAATGAATAAAGTCAGGAGGCCCACTGTTGGAATAGTAGAGAGGATGTATGACAGATTAAAAAGAAACAAAATGTATATCAACTGCTCCCTCTCCTCCAGCGGAGCAACCACTGCTCCAGGAACATTTAAATGCAACAACGAAAATAAACCCCTCTAATTATTGCTTTGCAGGGGTTGGGCTGCAACCTTTTAGTAAAGTAAACAGTGGACAAGTGAAGAACAGGGTTTTAGCTAAACTGTAGAAAATTTTATCTAGGACAAACAAACAAACAAACAACCAGCACACAAATGGAAAGGATTTCCTTTGTTAAATTATAATCCATCACCTGTTACAAGCAAAAGCTGACCTCACTTCCCTAGTGGACATTCCTGGCCATGGAGTCACTGATAAAAGTGACTGAACTCCAAAATCAGGGACAGATTTGATGCCATGGCTTATGCTGAAAAACACAATGGGCAATGAGGTACTATCACAGAAGAGAAGAGATATCGCAGTTCAAAGAGCTTTTATCCAAGAAATGTGATGAAAAAATCCCACAAGACTTTTCTTCAAAATAAATGTGGACTTTTCAGGTCTTTCAGTTCTGAAGTAATGCAAAATATGTTTATTGATTGGATAGGAATCTGAAACTATAATATTCTGTTAGAGGATGAAAGCTTTCATACTCCCAACTGATTAGCAGTATCCTGTAACAAAGGATTGAGAATCTCTCTTAGTTATTCTAGCTTGGGTGGATGCTGTTTGGTTTAAGATTTTCTGCTCTTCCATTCTGTCCAATCTGTGAATACAAATTATTACAGCTCATGTGGTCACTAGAGCTGGTCAAGTGTTTAAAGAAAATATTTTTCCTTCGGAAAAATGCCAGTCCTAGAAACTGACAGGTTTCATGGGAACATACAAGTTTTAAAAAACTTTTGTTGGGAAAATTTTCTGAGGTCTAGAATGGAATTTCTGGTCAAAACCACAGAGAGAGAGGGAGACGGATCTATCTCATAATAACAAATACCACTGTGATCATCTTTCCTCATAAATCAGTCCTTTGAGGTTTCTAACTGTTTCTCAGCCTGGTTTCCTACACAAGTGAAGAAAGTTACATGATCACAGGATCTGTCTTTATCTCTCAGTCCTCTATTAAAAACATTGGGAGCCATTGGCCAAATTCAGTATTTTCAGAGGTTGCTCTGCGCTATTAGGGAGTTTTGGATAAACCAGGGACTGAGAGACGTAGCTACTCTTCCCACTGTGGGAAAGTCGTCAGCCTGAGAACAGACATGAATCTTGATTTCCAGCTTGCGAGAGAGTCCGGCAGATGTGAGGTGGGGAATTGGAGATGCTCCAAAGGCATGGAGGGGCGAGGCGATCGCAGACACAGAGAAGGAAGAGTCTGAGATAATTGCAGTGGATGGGTGATGAGAAGAGGCACATGACTCATCCACAGGAAACTTGAATTCTCTATTAATTTTCACAGAACCACCTGCACTATTTTTCTGTAGCTTGTCAGTGTTTTCTTGACAATGCTCTTTGCAGACCTGAGCAGCACAGACAAGAAAGCATAGAACTGTAAAAAGATCTGCTACTTATCTCTTTTTTGAGTGCAAAACTATTTGCTGCATCTTTCAGCATTGCTTCTTCACAGGCATCCCTATCTGCCTGAGGCACTTTCCACTTGCCCCCATGTCTTTATGCTTGATTTTATATCATTGGTATTCAAGACTATCTCAGGTACCCTGAAAATACTAGTTTCTGTTTTTCTTGTTCCTTCCATCTGAGAAATCTCTCAAGTCTGAATTGTGATGCTAGTCAATTATTTCCCTTTCCCCCTTCTGAGCAGGAGTAGACTCACCGTGGATTATGAAGATACTCTGGTCACAGGTATGGCAGACTTTTAGACAGGGCAGTTAGGACAGGAGAGATCAGATAAGCCTCACTGGAGGGAAAAAAAGTAACAAGCTTTTGATTTACTGAAAATGAGGAAGTTTCTGTGGAAAAATACTGGAGAAGGCTATTATAAGTGAGCAGGTGTATTGCTGTGACTAAAACCCTTTTGACACCAATTTAGCCACAGTAGAGGAAGATTTGATTCATCCTCTGAGTATTTAGAGGTTACAAACAGATTTTGATATAGGAGCTGAACTTCACACATTTCCAGATACATTTCTTCATGGTCTGAACAAGCTTATTTAAAAGTGTGATTGACATGTATTGGCTTCTTCACAGAAACCTAAATAAATATAAAATAGCTCTAGAGCCTACACCCAACTGGTTCATCTGAAAATATTTTATGATTGGAACAGGCCTTTTTCTTGTTGTCCCTCAGCAATAGAGTGGGTGCAATATTCCTCTTAAAAAAATTTATCAAAGGGATGTGCAAACTCAAAATAACAAGAAGATAAAACCAGCATTGTTCATAATGAGTTATTTTATAGGGTGTTTCCCATCTTTAGCTTCAGTGTTCTGGTAATTTAACACATGAAATAATACCAGCTTTGTAATTTTGGCTTTGAATTATGTTATTTTATGTCTTATGAGAAATTAATTGCATCTTAGACACAGTCAAAAAGGAAAAGAAAATCCCTGAGATATGGGACAGGTTACTTTATATTGCTGTTTTCTATTCATGCATCACCAGTCCTTGCTAGACCAAGCAGAACTGAAAATGAGGAGGAAAAGAAGTGGGCACAGCAGGTGTAACAGAGAACTCAGACCACAAAAGAGTGCTATCATTTTATAACACGGGCAAGCCTTCCATAGCGACCTGCAAAGAATGTGGCCTTTGAAATAGCTTCCCTAGAATTAGTAGCCTTTCAGGAAATATTACTATTGTTCTGAATTCCACTTGAAAATTTAATTTGCCCCCTGTTATTTTCAGGCAAATTCCAGCAGAGCTTTATTCTATGAAATCTGCGTAGGTGCATAAGAAACATCGTCTTGATTAAGGAAATTCATCTGCCTTTGTACACAGAGTGATCTATTTATCCTGTGTGTGCTTATCTGCTCAAGAGAAAGCTTGTGCAGACATAATTCATATGTAGGGGTGTGTGTTCTATACTGAAATCATATGCATTTGATAGCTATATTGCATATCATGAAATGTCTAATTAAGTAGGAAGTACTGAACTGTTAACTAGCAAGTATTGAAACATTACCTAGTAAGTACTGAGATGTGAAAATTCCCAGTTTGGTCTTAAAAACATGCATAATGCTGCAGTATAGAAAAAAAAAAAAACAACCATGATGTGATGCAGCTTTCATACAAACAATATGCCAGAAAAGCAATTGCCTACTGTACAGAAGTCAGACTTCAATTCTGAACACTCTTAATTTGAGGAGTGAAAATCAGGTAGCTCTGAGTTGAATCCCTGTATGGGTACCAATGACAAAGGCAGCCAGGTGTGACACAAGGTGACTCAGTTGTCTTCCCATCATTATGCCAGGGAGGAGGCACGTCTAGTTGGTTCAGTCGGTGTGACAGTCAGGTGTGGATGGCCTCCAGACACCTTCTGAAGCTTATTTTAGCACATCTAGCAAGGTATCTATGCTGATGTGGCTGCAGTAGCACCAGTGGAATGCAGGAAGCTGGGGTAGCCAGAGCCCCTGTGGGTGCCCAGTGTCCCCCCTTTGACAGTCAGGCATGTCCCTGTGAGCTGGATCTCATGGATCTAAATGTCTGGATTGCACAAGCTTTGTTAATTTGCAGTGGCTCCTGTTGCAAATCACATGGCCTTTTACAGATATTACCCAAGCTTAGAGGGAAAAAGTCCTAGCTAGATTTGTAACCCATTAGCAACCACCTCTTTAACGTATTTATTTAACTTATGAACTTAGCGTCTTTAAATAATATTAAAAATATGAGGTGTAAGATACAATTTGGGAAAGAAATTAATAAATGGCCTTATTTCTATATTGAAAGATGTCAATGTTAGTTAAATATGTCAGTGAAACTGACAGTAATTGTCCAGCTCATCTGTGCAATTCTGAAACTTACTACTTTATAATCACAAAACTGATTTTGGATTGGATTCTGCTGAGATCATCTAAACAGTCAAATTTATCATTGCGGCTAAACATGAAGGTGATCATAACTTTCATTTATTCTGCTTTGATGTAGTATATACTGAACATTTCTTTAGAGACATGTTCAGCAATATCACTTTGTTCAAAATCATGTGTAATAAGATTTTGCATTGAATTTGTATTTTTGGGTTACTTCACTTTTTGCTATGAAACAATCTTCAGAAAGGAAATGTGGAAGTCTCTTCCACACAGCTGTACAATGTTTCAAGCTCTGACTGGCTCCCGGCTGTCACACTGTGTTATTTCACACTGCCATGTCTGAAAAGATGTAACAGAATATGGCAGAACACAAGACACATCAGAAATTCAGGAGCTGAAATACAAATTTTGAAAAAAACCCAATAAAAATAAAAAAACCCCCCATTCTCTGCAAAATCCAACCAAGTAGCAGATATGTGACCAAGTACCTGACAGCCAATTTGGAAAGGAATTTATACCACTTCCTTCCCTCTCTCTACAATTAGTGGGTGAGAGAGGTCTGTCAGCAGGGGAAGAAAAATGTGAAACTAAGGGCAAGAAAGACCACTAGAGCTGCCTACATGGCCTTCACTTTAGTTTGTGTTTTGGGTTTTTTTGTTTTCTTTTTTCTTCTCTGTGTAGATAAATTAATAGCTCCTGGCATTTTCCATATTTTTCCTGTGGAAAATGTGGGTTCAGAGAGACCAGACATTTTATGATTTCTAATCAACTCCAACAAATTGTTCATTAATAGAAAAGAACTGGAAAACACCCTAGAATTTGAAAGACTTCTGGTTTCCCATTTGAAGTGACTTTAAGCTTTGAAATGGATTTCAAATGTATTATTTTAAATGTCAAAAAGTAAAATGTCTTAGGAATCAAAATAATTCCTTTCAAGTGAAATAAAACATTTTTTTACTCAAAATATTTTCAATTTTTTCTCTCTGCATAAAAATCAAAATAATTGAAATTGCCTTGACTGACAATTATTTCCCTTCCATGTTTTCTGAACTGCCAAGCTAAAACAAAATGTATTTCTTTCACCTCAATGTACTAAAATATGCATAAATCTATCTAGCTTTATGTTGGATGTCAGTCAGGAAAAGCAGGTGGAAATTCAAACTCAATCTGTACATGGGAAAAAATGAAGTAGAAGTTAACCCCTACTCTGTTATAGATAGTGTACATTAATTTTAGGAAGCATAACTTGGAAAACAACTTTTTCCCAACAGAGCTTTCTAGAACTGTTTATAGTGATGCTAAAAAAAAGTGCATTTTGGAGATTCCTATGATTTGATCAGAACTTAAATGGAACCGCAGTAAGATAAAAAGCATCAGATATATGTATATGTGTTTTAATTACATTCTAGTTTCAACTTTTGCTATAAAGTTTTGCTGCATCACAAGCAAAGGGCACATTTCGAGACACCTGGGGAGCCGGGCTTAGCCCTGCTCCCTCTGCCCTGTAATGAGGTCATTACTCACTCGTCACTCCAATAATACTGCTATAACTGCCACAAAGCTTGGAATAATCAGGGTAGATAAAAGCAAAAGGTAATTTTTAATATCTCAAATTATATTTTCTCCTTCCTCACTGGATGTAGAAGATATATACATGTTTAGCAACGGGTTAATCTCCTGCCTAAAGTGGCCTGCCTTTAATCTGGCAAAACTTTGAAGACCTTTTAATAGTGGAACTGCCTGTTTCCAGTTTCTGACATTTGTGTGTCTGGTCAGTTTTCATTCTGATGTATGTGGATATGTGTGGTGTTCACACATACAGCCCAACTAATAACTTTGATGGTAAACATCTCATGTAGCAGCTCGGCTTTTGAGATCTGCTTACCACTGACTTTGGGATCCATGCTAGCCTTAGAACACATCTTTCTTGTGCAGGGCAATGCAAGGCAGAAATGTCCTGCTAGACCCAGAATCAGAACAGGGTGGTGGACAAGAGGATAAGTCCTTCTTCTTCGGGGCAGAGACACACACAGCTCTAACAGGACTGACCCCACTTCCAACGGGGCCAGGCTGTGCAATGCTTCTGTGCCTGGTGGTTGGGGCTGGTTCAGGGTCTCTAGATATCACCCCAGTGTCTTTGCACTTGCCCAGTGTAAGACACAACTTCTGCTCTCATGTCTGAGCTGCCTCTTCCTGTAGGGTCTGCTCCTGAACCTAAAGGAGCCCCTTTTCACACTGCTGCAGAGACAAGCAGTTAATGCCAGCCCAAAATGCCTCATGAAGGACACACAAGCCCATTGTCAGAGGCAGCTGGGCGGTACCAGCACTGCTCCCTGTTTGAGCTGCTAAAGCCTTCCTCTCCACAACACACTTTAACTCAGCTGTAGCACCAGAGTATTGTGACAAGGCTGCTTCCAATCCAAGGGAAAACAGTGGCAGAGGCCTTCAATCACTTTGCTGGAGCAGAACCAGGGTACAACCCTCCGAAACATCCCTTGGCACTGACCATCTTACTAGCATGGGCATAGCCATGGAATTCAACTTGCTGCAGCCTTGCCACACTGATACAGCTGATCTGACATATCTAATCCTTTATAAATGTGAAGTCAATTTGTACATCTGCAGTGGCCATTTGCACAGGATCTCTGAGCACAGGGCAGCTTCGCTGGGGCTGTTGAGCTTCTCCAACAAGCCTGCCAATTGACTTGAATCCCTCGACTAACGGCCAAAAAAGCAGCAGGACAGTAGATGATGTATAAAGGTTTGCAGCCAAATATGGTGGAGCTGGCACCTGTGACTTTGGCTCTGCACTGCAGTTCCCACTGTGAAGATCAGTGAGCATTGCTTTAATAAGCAGTTCTTAAGTGAGGTACCTGATATCTGTTGTTGCAAGAGAAGGAGTGCCAAAGGCACAAAAGATGGGGAAGTTTTAAAAAAACATAATCCTTGAGGCTTACCATTCAACTTATCTTGATTTCATTATTCTTGAAAAAATTTCTTTGAGTTATTTCACACACAAAAAGAAGTACCCACAAAGAGATTTCTCAGTTGGTTGCTTACTAGATGAGATTTTGCACTTGCCAAGAGGGCCCAGATTTCTGAGTCCCATTTTACAAGAATCAAAACTGCAAAAGATCTCCAAAACTTGATACTAACCCATTCGCAATAGCACAACACTTCCAAAGGAAGACATCATCATGATATTAGTTCATAACTCACTGATGCCAGCACTCTGTCAAGTTTCTTGTTCAAAAGCTTCAGTTAAGGCTTGTGTTTCTTTGAACATCTGAAGTGGACACATGTTTATGTACACATATTATAGGTAGGTCAATTCTGTTGAGCATATTTACAGTTTCTCTAAGTTACGTTAACATTAAAATAAAAAGTGAAGGCAAGGTGATGTTCAGCAACAGGTTAATCTGCTTAATCTTTAGAATGGAAACATTAACTGTTCAGTCTGAGACTGAGAAATAATTAATCCAGATGTAAAGAAAGAACCTTTGTCTTTGAATCTGTGTGCTGTACTTTGGAAAAAGTGTACATTAGTGAACTATTTTATGTATTACTCATAGTGTCATAATCGGCCACATATTCTTCAGTTATTAGAGATACAATTAGAACATCAAGCTTGGAGAAAAAGACAAAAGGTCAGTGTTGTAAAAATCTCTGTCCTTAAAGCCAGAGGTTAGATCTCTGAAGACTACCCCAAATAATGCCCCTTTCTGAAGCACAGATGATCACATTCTGTAGTCAAGTAAAATCTCAGAGCAATGTGACTCGTACCATACGTAACTATTAATCCCGGGACCTATGCAAAGTTTCAGAAGAATGCTTCCCCTACTAAATGGGGAGCGGCAGCTTACAAAGGTAGGTGTGTCTCAGGCTTACCAGCAGATGGAGTTGGAACCAGGGTCTTGATATGCATCATCATTAACATGAATAAGGTTCTTTTCTGGAATAACAGCACAGAGCTGGTGTACTAGTGACACCTCCATTTGTAACATAACAAGTGTGCAAGATATAACTGAAAAGAGATTTTTATTCAAATCCAAGTGAAAAAACACACTTGAGAAGCCTGGAATCTGTGCTGCAATGTCTAACGCAATTTGGTAAATATAAGAAAAAGGACAAACATGGCTTTTTCCATTCACAAGCAACTGACTGGGTTATGGAAGTGACTTGTAATGCTTTAAACAAGTTCCAGAAAAAGTAAGGTTATGAATGACACAAAAAGCACTGTGCCAAAGAATACATTGTTCAGATCCTCTTTGCATACAGCTAATTATTATAGCAAATTTCTCTATGACTTATCTACAATAATAAATCCAATGACAAAAATGTTACTTGGACAGTCTGAGACTGAAAACTTTTAGAAGCTATTTAATGAAATCAAGAAGTTAAGAAGAGATGAAAAAAACATTACCTTTCCCCTTCTTCCTGCTCAGTTGATGTAGGAATAGATGCTTCTCACCTAAAATAATAATGGAACAAAGATGCTAATTGCTTCCACTTCCATGAAACATATGAAAAAAGACTCACCCTCTGACTATCATATTTTGGTATGAGGACATTCCACAAGTCTTTACATTGGAAGAAGCTGTTCTGATTGCAGACCACAAACCTCTCGTTAAAATTCTTGGAGCAGAAACTGATTATCTGGCTGATACGTTACAGAAGTAGATATTAAGGCAAAGTTCTTATCATTATGATATCATAGCTAAGCTATCTGAAAAACAAAGCTGTACTTTTCCTGTTGACTATTAGAGATGAAAAGGTTGCTGCAAAGAATCTTTCCATGTACTCCTCATGCCTTCCTCCTCCTTTGGGAAAATGGGACCATGTACCTTGAAATGAACCCCCAGCAGACGTTCTAGTTGCCTTGCAGCTTGTGCAGGCTTTTAAGCCTGGGCAAAGTAGGTGAGAAGTGTTTCTGTCTGGACTGGCAGTTTTTTACATTCACTCTGTACAGGTGAAAATCGCTAGAAGGTGCTGAACAGACAGAAGAAGCAAGAACATGGAGTACAGAAAGATTTGGGAATTTGAGTCCAAATCAGGCAGCCACCCTGCTCACCAGCAGCCCCCAGATGAACTCTGTCGGCCACTGCAGCACTGGCTCCCTCCAGATGTTCTGGTAAATTGGGAGGAGCAGAGTCAGGGACAAGCACAAGACCGTTAATTCTCAGTGGCCCTCCTGGCTACCAATTTTGATGTCATGGTGATGTCATGGAACTGCTGCTGTGAAGGCAAGAAGTCTTTAATTTGGGCACTACGAGGCTTAACCACACCAGAAAGGAAATTTGTGAGATCACCTAAAACTTTTCCTTAGTGTCCTCTTCCCAGGTGCTTTACCTGACCATGGAGAATGCACCCAGGAACAGGTGGTCACTGGATGGAACAATGACTTCTAATAGTTTAAAAACTATATGCTTCTTCATTCTCACTTTCTACCTCTAATCTGGTATTCTCCTTTATGGATAAAGCCTGGAATGAAAGTTGGTTTGTCCTTTGTGATCAAACATCACCACTGCTCATGCACTCCTTCAACACCTGCTCTGACCACTGAAGCCTTCTTAGCTGCTCTTTGACCCTGGCAATGCCCAGCAGGGGCCCTTCCAGTTTGCCAAGCACCCAGCTTCTTGCTCTGAGGAACAAGAATACAGCTGACTCTGCTCCAAGGTGTTTCACAAACTAGACACCACCCAGATAGATTTACCTGCGGTGTTCAATCTAAGAGGAACCATGTGGCTATATGTAAGGTGCTGTATATATAGCGCATGTATTTATAAATATACACACATGAAAAACACACGTATGTATAGCACATATGCTATTGTATATATATACCAGTTCTGTGAGCAGCACCAGCACACTGCCATATGCAATGGCATTCAAAAGGCTGCTCTGTGAATTTATTGGGGTACGTCCTGGCATATCTATAGCCCAGGTCAGTTAGCACTCTCATAAATTTCTGGGCACAGTCAGAGAGTTAGCAAAAGCCAGCAAACATTCCCAAAAGTCTGGTTGTATTTGAACCCCCTCTTCAATAGGAAGACAGAGCCAGGCTGCCAGCCCCTGCACTGTTACACTTATAACCTGAGATGTGAACTCAGAGCTCACCTACAAGACAAGAACCTAGAAAAAACCTGTCTTGAAATAGACAGAGAGGAATAACTTTTGTTCAGCTCAATTGTTTAATGGCAATCAGGGTAGGGGAAATAATCCTTGGAGGATGGGTATCCTCACTCACCTCTAGTCAACTGTGGGGAATCCCTGCTCACCCATGGTCCCTCTTAGCATAAGAAAGTGTGAGATCCTATATGCAAAGGAGCTTAAATTCAATCATGCCCACTGTAGATTTGCACAGCACCTGATTTTATACATCACTTCTCAGTGGCGGAGAAAGGATTTGAATCTGTCACACCACAGTGTCCTGATCTGCTGCAGGAAGGAGGGCACCCTACACACATCCCACTTCAAGAGCAAAAAACGCTTCTAACTTATCACTAAAACTAGAGAGAGCACTATTACACCAAAGACAACCAAGTTATAGATCCTGAAGGAAGAGATTAATGTTACTAATTTTAGAAACATGCAGGTGTTCAGGATTTGGCAAGCAAAGGCAGCTCAGAGTGTCGTATATCAGCATCCTCAGCCCTAAGCATCACTCTGCAGGGTGCCCGGGCACCTTTGCCAGGCTCTGGAGCCCATTCAAGATCCCAGGCGCCTTCAGGTGCCTAAAGAGCAGCAGGATAGTGACACTCTTCTGTGGTTCTTAGGCCAAGGCTTATCTGAGATCCAGTCTTTTCTGCAAATACCTCCTAAGCTCACTTGGATGCCCTGCACCTCCACATATTTCCATAACACATGCTTTAAAAAGTGAAGGTCCTATTTCTTTTCTCGTTTATGTGCGTGTAAATTCAGTGCAACTTCACTGAAACCAGTGACTGAAACCAGCAAAGTAAAACAAACTATAGGAAAAACCAGGCTCTGCATTTCTTAGTTTCAGTTCTTGTATGTGACAAATGATTCTGGGGCCCTATTTTGGAAGTATCTAACTTGAAACAGCTTTGCAAACCAGAGTACTTAATGCTGTCTAACAATCAGTCTTCTGCAGGGCACTCAAAAGTGAAGTCTCAGTATTGCAAGTCAATCTTAAAAATCTTGGCCATTTTTTCAAAGGATGTGTCAGGGTCTCAAACAGATGCAAAAGCAATGACCACTCAAATAGTTTGGTGTTTACAGGTTCATCAATCAAAAAGAAACACTTTGATCACCTGACATGATTCAAACAACATACTTGATATCTGATCCCGGACCGAGATCATACAGATCTAATAAACTTTTGGCTCCTGCAAATTTCTTCTAAAAAATATAAAAGAGGATCAGTTATAGAGAAGTTGATTAATATGCACTCTGTTCAAACAGTCTTGAACATCTGTGTATTAAATTCATTTATTAAATTATACCAATCTGTATTTTAATGAGTAAAAGATACTTATTCTGCCATCCATCAAAATAAACTCAGGAAATACTTAACATTATAATCATTTTTCTTGTTTGAACATGAGTTATGAAATATGAATCCCACACTAAGAATGCTGTACTTGCCATTATGATCAAATATGTTTTTACAGGTGCACCAAATATTCTGTTTTCATTTCATTCTCAAACTGTTGAAAATATAAACCATGTTTTATATTTCTTTGGTAGGTAATATTGCCTTTTTCCCCCCACATGGCACCCATTATTAGTGAGTTATTACCAGGCCTTTTTTCAAACACACACTACATATCCTAAAGTTGCTTAGTAATGAAAATACAAATTTATGTAACATCTAGTATCAAATAACATTTAGGGCACACTTCGGCACTGAAAGGTTTGGGGCACTAATAACTTTCAAGTGCATGTTAATATTGCCAGAAAAGGTGTATACAATCTGTTGGGTCAAGTTCAGCCTTTTACCACTTTGCTTTTTTGGGCCAAGGAAAGTTAACTTTCAGGTACAACAGGGTTTAATACATGCATGCATAGAATATTTGTTTCTTATTGTTCTGATAATTGTGATTTTTACTTCCATTTTCTTCGTCTCCTTTTATTAAAAAAAAAAAGAAGAGGAAAAAATCCTGGCAGATGGACAGCAAGCACAGCTGGGACAGCAGGTGAGCTAAATTGTAGATTTCTTCCCAGTATCAATTTGACACTATATCAAACACTAAGTATAGTCATTAAAAAAATTCCTTCCTTCTATTTGTACAGAGTGGATATTCTCAAAGAAAACAATATTTGGGAGAGCACAGCAAGGAAAAGCAAGGTATGACTGCAAGGCACAAAGCTGCTCAGCTGGAATTGAATCCACACGCCTCTGGGCACTTCCGTGAGCTACAATCCAACACGGAGGTTTGGCACAGGGGCTGTAATAAACAGGTAAAACTCACCAAATTAATAATCAAGTCTACAATGCTACTTTCAGTAATGAAGTGGGAACTTCCCCATTGATTTCAGTGGGAGTAGGTTCAAACCATGAAAGAACATATCAGCAACAGGGTGAGAACATTAGAAAAATAGCAGTCACACTCTGGAAAGCCCATGTAACCACACGTTAATCTGGTTTTTTTGTAAAACAAATCAAGAGAGTAGGAAATAATTTGGCATTTTATTGGCAAAGGGGGAAACCCCTTGAAGGAAACCATCACTTTATACAGGTGCTACCACCATGCCAGAATTGCAGCTGGGGCAGTATCAACCCTTTTCACTGGTACATGGAAACCAGCTGGTACAAGGAAGTTCTATGGTGAGTGACAGGGAGTCGTAACTCTGTCATAGCTGATTATGTCCAAACATGGCACTAGGAATGGGAAAATTTACCACTTCTAACTTTAAAGCAGTATTCAAAAAACTAACTTTCTTAAAAGGCATCTCATCATTGTCATTGCATTTATGATTTTTATGCCCTGTCTAATTAGTCCATCTCATAGACAATATTCTAAGTAATTTCTTGTAGAAGAACCCACCATTTTTGTCCTGTACCAACAGTTCATGTAGATCCAGAAAGTAAAGTAAAGCCACTGGTCTGAACTCTCAAAATATACAGGCCAAACAACTAATACATTGTATTCTTAACTACAGTTTGCCTTGACCTTCTCCTCCTTGAAAAGGCCTTCAGTCTTGACTGAAAGACTTACAAGACTTACATGACTTACTCACATACCTATCTGTGTTATTACAAATATTACTTGTGGGCATTGAAGAATTTCCCACTTTATTTTTAAGCACAATAATCTAGAATTGTATTCTGAATACTGGATTCCACTGAGAACACTTATGCACCAGAATTCAAAGATAAGAAAAAAAGTAAAATACATCTGACAGAATAACATAACCACCACCTGGTCTATGAGAAGCATCTGGAAATCAAGCAAGTTCCTATCTATTCCATATATATTAAAAAGGGGAGAGGGGGGAAGGAGTAGACAAATCCATCCAGCTGGAAAAGCCTAAATCCTTTTTTTGACTACTCTGTACTATACAAAATAAAATATGAACACATCTACATGTGTAAAAAACCCCACAAATACCAGTTTTTTAACCAGAGAAGCATTTTTTCCTGACTTCTTTTGAAAAGCACATTCCTGGACTGCATTCTATGGACAGGTTGGAAATTTTTGAAATGTCACATTTATTGTCTAGTTGGGATGATCAACACAGATTCATCATTAAATGTAAATAATTTATTAATGGAATTTTCTCTTCATTTTACCATTTCTAGTCAATGCATCAAGAGGAAAAACTTTGAGTTGGTGGAATGATTTCTGCATTCCTTTGGTCTCACATGAGTCTAGGAGGAATCCCTATCAATATAGAAATTCCCTCTGTCAGTGACAAACAGGGATTTAACAGTCATGATTCTTATAAACTCTTCAACAATAAATGTATAAAAAACAAATCCGCATTAAGTGGCAGCCCAAAACCAGTATAGACTGGGCACATATCAGAGACAATATTTAGTTAGATGCTGAACAAAGCTGTGTCAGGGATATTGAGGATGCTTAAAGTTAATTACTCGAGTCACTGAATTCTTTCAGGGAATGTCTTTCACTTGCAGATCTCTCAGCATTCAGCTTCAGTTTTGACCATCTTTTTCAGGCCTGCCACACATCTGAAAAATTTAGCAATTATTTTATGACAAAGCAGGAACTCACACTCTTCTATAAACTTGGAAAAGATGGAATCGTTTGGTAATTTCTCCTCCTTGGCCTCCACCCTGGTTTGTAAACCAAACAGCATAAACAAATGTAACAATTCAGGCTAAACCAGTAAAAGAGTCGGTGAACTACTCCTGGACTATTTCTTACTTAAACCAAATCTGGAAGTTAAATTCTGTACCCTTACTAAAGAGTTTGCTCAACCTTCTGCCATCATAAGGAAACTCAAATATTTTCCATGTGTGTGTGGCTATCCTGCTCATACGAAAAATTGGCAGAAAGTGTTTTCTTTCTTTTACTCATTAGAAGGCCAAATGGCTGCAAAAGATTTTTCATGGGAATGATTTGTTAATTTAACTAGTTTTAAGTGAAGTAAGAGATGGAAATAGTATGTTTATCAGTGTTGCACAGAAATAGCAACTTCAATATCTACAGGCAGAGGAATACCACCAAGGTCTAAATCCTAGTCCCAAACGTTCTGATACAGTCGAGGGTGCTGATGACAGTATTCAGAATCAAAATTTGGTTTTCTACTGGTAACCCTTCTCCTTTGCACCTTGTAGGCTTTATGAGTATCTATGAGACATTTTTGTATCTAGCGGTCAGGAAGAAAATGTTAAGTTTTGAGTAGAGAGAAAACACAAGCTAAGATCCTTAAGTGAATATTCTACCACCAAGCTATTATTGGGGGTTGAATCTTCTGATGCTCCTGATTCTTTTTTTTGTCAAAGAGAATTTAATTTCCCTGTGCCCTAACAAATCCTCATCAGATGTCCATTCTTAACATACCTGTTTTCTACTGCCATCTGAGGTCTTTGGCAAGCAATGTATTACCCAAGATTTCTAATCATTATATTAAACAATAGGTTTTTCAAGACTCTCTGAAAGCACATATTTTACTCAAGTGTGTAGAAAATAAAATGCTAATAGATAAAAGAATATTATTTAACATGTAAAAAACCCAAACCTCTTAGAACAAATAAAAGACCATAGCAGAGACACTCAGGTCAAATTGAAGAAGATGCCTAGCAAGCAAAAATGCTGGAAAAACTTTTGTGTAAGAAGCAAATGCAAATTCAGTGCACATTTGCAAAGTTATATGGTTTTTATAGAGGTAAATGTATCTCTGAACTACATATACAGGAAAAGAAATGCCTTTTTTTTTTTTTTAAATCCTGTGGACTTTGCCTTGGTCCTTTCTACCTCAGTGCTTGGAAGTGATTGATAAATTGGAGGGAATACAGAGGAATGTACACAAATTGTCCAAAGTTTTATAGCAGTTAATTTAAATGAATATGTGAACTTCAGAAGGCTAAATGCTAAGCAGAGAACATAACAACAACACATATATCTTTTAAAGTCCTAAACACTGACCTGCTTAACCATTCTGGCTGGGTAAGTTGCAACTTCTTTTGTCCATATTGGGAGACATCTATGCCTTACCATAACAAACTTGGTTCACATGCTCAATTTCTATATGTGTGTAAGTGTAGAGCTCCCAGACAGCAGCAAAGGTACTGCACATCTGTGAATCAGCTGAGCTGCACATGCATTACTTCCAATACCTGAATCAAGGATTCCTGCTGGGTTTGGAACCAGGACGCTCACTCTATGCACGTTACCCAACGTAAGTTCACGCAGAAGTCCCTGGGATTTCTTAGTTGGCTGTCAAAGGTGATGTCTGAGATGTCTTCTGCTATTAATAGTTGGACAGATGACTCCTGGTTGCCTTTCTCTTCCCAAGGGGGATACATGCTTTCACGTACCCTCAACTACTTCCTAACCACCTTCTTTCTTCAAGAAAGACCTCCCAGCTCTAATGGCAAGGAACATGGTTATTGCTGCAGTAGATCAGTGGAAATACTAGTTTTTGTTTGTAATGTCAATCAAATTTACATCTCTCTCTCAGAAGCCATATCTTATTAAATCTGTCTGCTAACGAGACTATTGTTTATTTCCTGTACGCTGTCTTTTTTATATACCACACTGAGAAAAGCAGTTGGCCAAGAGCAGATGCAGCAAAGATAATGCAACTGCTGAGAAGATAGCCATAATTAAAAGCTATTATTTACCAATGTACCATAAAAACTATTCTAAGTGAAATATAAACTGAAATTTTCTCTTGGAGATAGCTGAAAATAGTCCCTTAAGACAAAGGAGTAAGAGATTGTTTATAAGAGCTGGTTCTCAGCAGAGGTTTTGGGAAGGAAATAAGCATTCTTCACCAGTTGCACAGTATATTGCCTTAGGCAGAGTACATTGATACTAAAACACTTTGTCTTATTATTCATCTCTCTTCATTTCTGCAGTTGGTTTTGGTGTTGACATGAAAATAAATGAATAACAGTATCTAAACAAATTTTTTGTCTAATGGAGATCTTATAAATGACATGCCAGTTACATAAAATGTCAGATTCTCTTCTGTCGCTGTGTTTTGCATCAAAACAAAGTATGTGATTTATGAGAAAAACAATTAAATACAACCAAAAGTGCATGGAAAGACTCTCTCTAAATTCCACAGAGCTTCAAAATGGATTTTTTAAATGAAGAAATAAAAGTTACTGACAAAAAAATTTTAACCTCAGAAAGCTCATGGGAATATTAAGAAACTTACACTACTCTGAAAAGAAAGACCAAGTGGAAGCTCCACAAAGCACTTATAGAGGGGGATGACAAAGCAACACATTCTAAAAACAGACATGTAGAGTATACTTAGATTAGATTACACGAATGTAACCCATTAATATTTTGTACACAAAACTACAGTTCCCACAAACATACAATTATAGATGTATAGATTAGATTACATGAATGTAATCCATTAATATTTTGTACACAAAACTACAGTTCCCACAAACATACAACTATAGATACAAAAAAGTTTTGAAATGGTCAGTGTTTCTATCTCCTAACAGAAGGAGAGACTACCCCAAGGAATGAGTAAAGGTATCTAAGTGAAGTTTCTGCCCTGAATTCTTCAGTGGAGCCTAGAGTAGTACTTGCAGGAGCATGGATTTGCAATGCCTAGTCCCGTGTATCTCTCCTCTTGCTACAGCTACGAGAGTAAGTACCTGTGGCTTTTCATATACAGGCCTAATCCTTTCGTGGAATGCTTTTCCCTTCAAATGTTCATCAGACCTGGGATGGAATGGTACAACTCCCTGCACTCTTCCTTGTTGGCTGTTTTTACCAGGCTTTAATTTCTGACTGGTCACCAACTGCCCTTACCCACCTCTGAGTATGAGTTTTACTGATACTCCCACAATCCTACATCACTGTGACTACCCATGGTGCAAGGTATCCACGGATTAATCACTGCTTCAGAGGGCATTTCTAATTCTTCCTCTCCTTTGAGGACTCACACTTGGCCAGACACTTGAATACAATGCATATGGCATGTCTCCCAGAAATGTCACAAAACTTGGTGCCTATAGTTAGCTGGCCTGAATTCCTACAGTGAGAACATAAAGGAAATAATAGTATTGGACAAAACTGTGATGGTACCTACAGATGCATGTGGTTTGTGCCACTCAAGGCCAAGCATACATTTAATTCTAATAAACTTCTCTCAGCTTTTTTAAAGGAAGAGGACAAGGAGGCCGTTGGACCAAGATGGGAAAACATTCTAGAGCAAGTCAATAAATGAGATCAATTAGCAGGATGCTGATAATTCTTTTGCGGATTAATTAAATCAATATCTATACTTTTGTTGGGGCACATATCCTAGGTTCAAATGTGACTCCATTTCACACATCTGGAGTCATGGCCCTGACTGGCCTCACTTGGGGCTGCCACCTTTGCCTCCTGCCCATGCCCCCACTGGAGCTGGAGCCTCCAGCTCCTCCATGAGCCAAATCATAGGTACCTGTCTCCACCTCTGGCCCTGCTGATTTTGACTCGGACCTGTGGACTCAGTTTCTGGCTTAATCTTGGACCAGCCTGGGGATCACTGGAGTGTCTCTAATTCTAGTTACCATTACCAAAGCTGACCCTGACTCATGCTGTCATTACCCTGCCCTCCCCTGTCACCATGGACTAGCATGATGATCTGCACTCTTGGCCAATCCCAGCTGCCAGCCCTAGGCCTGCCTTACTCCCTTGCTTGGAGGCAATGGGATGGGGCTGACAAGGCCCGTGCCCTGCTGGCCATGGCTCCCAGCTACTCAGCCCTTAGGAAGCAGCTGACCCTCACTTGCATCCTGATACTTGGCCTTGAAAGAGTGATCTCATCTTCCCAACATAAACGCCTAAGTTCCTCTTGGTTCAATCTCCACACACGCTGTTAAAAGCGAGGAGCCCTTTGTACAATTGGTCAGTGGAGCTGTGTCATTCTGCCCCATGCCCTACACCCTGCTTGCCATACACAGAAGGGCCTTCTGCAGGAAAAATCTATCCCCATGTTAAACTCAAGGGGGCTTGATGCCTCATCTTCTGTGTTTCAAGCTAACTCTTCTCAAGCAGATGGTTCAAAATTTTCCAAGTCAGCCTTGCAGCTAAGTCAATGTACAAGCAGCGATGGAAAAGTCCCAAGACCAGAAGTGCAGAGGAAGGGGTGAGCAGTAATCCCCTTATAAGGGGCACATGTGGGGTACCAGACCCAGTCCCCCTGAATAAGCATTGCATAAATGGATAAAATAAATGGAAGTGATCCAGAAGTCAGACATCATCTGTGCTCCCTCTTCCACTATTATTGTAATAACTAGATGAAGACTGCTTTTGCCTTTTTCCTTTCTTTTCCAAGACATCTGCCCTCATAATCACACAACCCTAAGAGGTGAGTTGCCTAAGAAGCATAAAACTCTGAAGAAGATGCCAGTGATTCAGGTAGAGTTTGAGTACCTCTGTTCTAGGAAGGGTTCACATGCTTGTTTTAAGACAGATGCTCTTTAGAAACTTCAGACATGAACTATAATTAATTTATAGGTAACATGTTAATGTAATAAACTGAACAACTGGAAAAAAGTGCAGGAAATGTCTTCCACATTCTATAACACTTTAAACTGTGTTTGCATTCAAAGATACATGGCAAAAATTGTATCACAAAAATATAAGATAATGGACATCCAAACACGCGTAGAGTTACCTGAAACTAACTGCTCCTCAAAGGAAAGAGAATCTTGAAGGCTGTGTAAGAAGGATATGTATTATAAACTAATGCATTGCCAGCTGTTTCAAAATTTTGTCAAATAAAATAAGAATTATACCAGATTGAATTTGGGTAAATTGCTGGCAGTTATACCTTCCAATGAGTTAAACGGAAGGAAAAAACATATTTTAAAAGCCAAATTTAGAATAATTTTTCCTCACAAAGTCAAAATATGGATTTGCTTAGCTGGGGAAATTGAGTCAAACTATAATCACTCAACAATAATGATATCTATGCAGTTTTTAGAAACATAGTGATTTTATTCTTTAGTAATTTCCAAGAACATTCATTTATTCTAGAATCATACTGATCAGAGGGCTTTAACTAAACTTTTAGTGAGCAGCTACAAAATACTGAATACCAAATAACTACACTGTGTATACCAATAACTAGACCTCAGAATAACTGTGGGATTTTGTGTCTACTGCAAAAAAAATCATTCTTAGTGTGTAAGAATGTTCATTTAAACTGATTTAAGTAGTTTAAATTTTTAAGATCTCTTTGATTGAACTATTTATGGGATTATTGATAGTCCCATAAATTCTAAGCACGGTAAAGACCTGCTCACAAACGGAATAAAAATCTGGATGCAAAAGGCCAGATTTCAAGTTTCGTTTTACTTCAGAATTCTATAGACTCAGTATAAATACACTGTTGAGCCCTATTTTTTTAAGTAATTTGATTTATAAAATGATGTGATATAAAGTAAAAAAAGAAAAAAAAATTGCTTCATATTGCTTTTATGTAACTTTAAATTCTGCTTTGAATTCACAGAGTTTCAAGTTTCTTTAGTTGCAGAGGAAGTAAAAATTCAATAAATTCATAAGAAACATGTTATGGGTAATTACCTAATTAAAATTCCTGAAGCAGTATGGGTGTTTTTTTACTGTACTTACCCTAATATTTGCCCACTGAACATGTGTACAATAATCATTTATTTGATTCTGTAGTTCCTCTCTTTTTGAGGGCTATATATCAAGGAAAAAAATATTGGTAGGCTCATTTGCACAATCAGACTATCCTATATTCCCATGTTTTGTGTATTTCTCTTCTCTACATTGATAAGGATTTTAAATTACAGGCATGGTGGTTGGCGAAGAGTGTTGTATGCAAGACTGTGGACTGGTTAGAACTGAGATTACCATTTGTTTCAAAATGTTCCAGGGAATGATTGCCCGCTGAGATAATGTAAGTTAAGTAAAAAAAAACATCAAACAGAGTTTAACGACAAAGTTGTATCATGTATTCGATGTATTTAACACAGTGCTCTGTGTTGCAGAGTGCAATACTAGACTCTTTAAAAAGCTTTCTTACCTATTTTTCTAACAGTACCATAAAAAAAATCAGTTACAATTCATCATTCAAACAGTCAAGCCAAGGACTTTATAGAAGCACAAGTAATTATAGGGAAAGGATATGTTATAGAAATAATAAAATTCTAGTATAAAGGTCAAGCTATGTGAAGTATAAAGCTTTTATTAAAGAACCTCTAGTTCTGACCTAGAGACCCTCAAAATAATTATGATCATCCCTACCTCTGTTAAAATGAAATGGTTAGGTCAAGAAACATATTTTAATATCTTCAGCATAACTTTTACTGAGAATGCACTCTTGAAAGATCAGATTATAGCAGTATCATGGGGATAATTGTGTGGAATATCAGTATTTATGAATAGCAACTGCACCCAGTCTATCTTTTACCTAATTTTACTCTTCCTTGTGCTTCTGGTTCTTTACTTTTAAGAATAATTTGGGGCAATACTTAGTTTAGTCTTAGTCTAAAAATTAATGAAACAAATTCACTCTGGAATAATAGTTTATATACTGTTAGAGCAGATAGCAGTTCCAACTTTGTCAAACAGAATATTACAAAGCCTTGTAAAAATCACAATAACTGTACCAAAGAGCACCCGTCTTAGACAGCAGGTAATAAGTTAATGAGTCCAAAGACGTGAAATAATAGTGAGACAAGTATGGACAGCAATTGCTCATTGCTTAGTGACCATTCATGACTGATCTGCAAAACAGCATGTGACAAAAAATAAAAAGGGATAAAAATGTGTATTTGAAAAGAACAAAAATGAAACAGTTCTCTTGAGTACAAAGGACAACACATTGACAGCACTCTGTGATATATTCAACATCATGTTATTGCCTTCCAATGTCAACTCCTATGCAAAGTATTTTCAGACATTTTTCTTAACTATTGCTTTAACTTTACTTGTTTCGCAGTAGAAGGCAAGGTGAAAATATTTGCAATATAAGCTATAAAAAAATAAGACGCTTGTTACAGGAAAGTGTCGTTCAAACATGATGGAAGATGCTGAATGAGACGGAAGCAGGAAGATAAGCGAAGAATTGTGAACTTGTACTCACATTTTTGTTAAGGTCCTGGAAAAACAATATTGTTTAGGAAGTCAGATGGATGCCAGTGATGCAGACACTGATCTGTAATGGATGTGGAAAACTCAAAGGCCAGGAATTTTTGAAGATTGACTAAAAGGCTTGACAGGTAATGAAATCAATGGGAAATTCATGTCTCATTTTCAGAACAGGATTTGAAGATCATTACTTTAAATGCACTTTTCAACTGGAAATATGAAGCATTTACATGATGGAGAATTAGTCTTTCCATGTTTTCCTGCAGACCTTTAAGGCAGCGATAAGAACATCTTTCTCTATCTTCCCCTTCTCTGAATCCATTCTTCTGTTCCATTCATAGATACTTTTTATTAGCCATAACCTCAACTTTTTTCTATTTTTTATCCCTATTGGTTACTGTACTCATTAGCAAGTGAGCATATAATTTTTATAGTGGACGCATATACAACAATAATATCAAAAATATTTTAAAGTTATATGCAGAAGTGAGAGTGTGGCAGAAATAAGCTTGGCCATGCAACCTCAACTGATTTATCTTGAGAATATGCATTTTGATACATGCTTTCATTACATGATTATTAACTGTTTTTTCCATAGCACACCAGCCGTCTCAGTTCTCAGAGTGGATGGTGTTTACTTAATGAACAGCTGTTCAATATTTACTTCATTGTTCAGTACATGGCCCCATTGTTCAGTGGATGGCCTCATGCCATCTTTGTTGCACAGTATTCAATCCCTTCTCTAAGGGACATTAATTAACCTCCCCATGAGTTTCTTTTTATGATGCTAATCAGTATAATTTTGAAAGCTTTACAAATATCAATTATATCCACAGTATTTGTGTGAGTTTTATGCAAATCCTACAAACAGGAGACTGAAGCACGGAGATTACAGTTAATAATATCCATGAATTTTGAGTATCCCATCTTACACACCTGGGGTTTGAGTCACAGCTCCCATTGCCCTAAGTTGCAGTTGGGAGTCTTCAGCATGTCTTCCAATACGTTTCTGCAGTCTGAATCTGGGTACCAAAAAAATGAAATACATTCTGTTAGCAGCAATCTATGCAAAGTTTGTTTTAAGTTACTTCCTCACTAATATATCTAGAGCTGAGTTGGGAATTCAGTGTCTAGAATTGCATTCAGTCTTTATAATAAGGCGCTCCCTTTCTCTAGCTGAAATATTTTGCTCCAGCTTTACATTCCTTCCCAGTTCTGCAACAAATGGGTGATGAAAACAACCTTATCTGTGGTACAAACTCCAGAAAGATAATCTCCATCCTCTCATGGGGGCAGAGATCTTAGAGATGAAAACATACAGACCTCTAACTCAAAGTTGCCATGATACATAGGCAAACGTTTAAAGCAGAATTTCCTACTCTTTGATGCCTAGAATCTTCAGTGTTCATAATGTCTCCTTTCACACTCCAATTTTCCCTATTATTGATTCCATGCCCAGGTAATTGCCCAGCAGAGTAGGACTTGGGAGTGCTGGTGGATGAGAGACTGGACATGGCCCAGCAATGTGTGTTGGCAGCCCAGAAAGCCAAATGTGTCCTGGGCTGCATTCCAAGCAGCATGGGCAACAGGTGAGGGGAGATTCTGCCCCTCTAATCTCTGGTGAGACCCCACCTGCAGTGCTGCATGCAGCCCTGGGGTCCCAACACAGGCAGGACGTGGCCCTGTTGGAGCAAGTACAGAGGAAGCCACCAAGGTGATCAGAGGCATGGAGCATCTCTCCTATGAGGAAAAGCTGAGAGAGTTGGGATTGCTCAGCCTGGAAAAGAGAAGGCTTCAGGGTGACCTAATTATGGCCTTACAGTACCTGAAGGGAGCCTACAGGAAAGAAGAGACAAGGTTATGTAGTGACAGGACAAGGGGGCATGGGTTAAAATGAAGAGAGTAGGTTTAGATCAGATGTTAGGAAGAAATTCTTTACTCTGAGGGTGGTGAGGCTGTAACACAGGTTGCCCAGAGAAGCTGTGGATGCCCCATCCCTGGGAGTGTTCCAGACCAGGCTGGATGAGGGTCTGAGCAACCTGGTCTAATGGAAAGTGTCCCTGCCCCTGGCAGTGGCTTGGAATTAAATGGTCTTCAAGGCCCCATTCCAAGTCAAACCATTCCACGATTCTATGATTCTCTGAATTTCCTCTCCAGTTTTCTGTTTTCCTTTAGTTCTCCCTGACATCCCCGAGGTCTTGTTTCTTTAGATATATTGTTTCAGTCCAGCCCTTTTCTTTCTCAATTTAGCTTTTGTTTCTATTGCATCTGAACACAATTACTTCTTTACCTTTTTGTGACAGAACAAGATTTATAGCTAAAACCAGATAATTGTCATAAAGAATATAATATGAGATCAGTTACCTGCTCTCATTTTAGTGACCATGTAAGTCAGAAAGTCCACCTTTGTTTCTACCACTGTGAGCTGGGGCATGCGCAGCTCCTTGGTGAGAGATAGTGCTTACTGAGTAGAGAAAGGTCTGTGGACAATCAGACAACTGAGGATGCTTTGGAGCTTTTAATCCATAAAACTTAAGGTTTCTTACCTGCATCTTCACTGAAGTAGGAAAATAACCATGGAAGGCAAACCTCTTTTTTTTTACAAACCAGCCTCCTGAAAATTTTAGTTTTTCTTACCCCAAGTATAGGGGCACTGGCACATTTCAAAGCCCGGATTTCAGGAACTTCAGGGACATGGGCAAAAAATACTTTTTTTCCCTTCCATCATTCCTAGAAATGGCAGAGCTGTTTTGGCAGGAGCTTTCCAGAAAAGTACAGCCTGGGACAGCTACTTGGCATGGAAAACTTCAGTCAGAGCAGTTACAGTTTGGCACTATTATAAGTAGATGAAATCAAAGTTTCATAATAGGAAGTATTAGGTAATTTTAATAATAGGCAGTTTTATCACCTATAAAACCTTTAAACATAAAAAAATATTATTTGTGTAAACAAATATCAAGAAAAGTCCTTTTAAAAAGTGTCTTAGTGAAACGAAAAGGAGTGAAAACAAGCATACAAAAATGTGAAATATCACATCCTGACTCTGAAAAATAAAGACACATATACTTCTCCACCTTAGCACAGCATGTGTCTTGAGCTTTCTTCACCTCAGTCCAAAAACAGAAGAACAAAAAACATTGCTTTAATCTGCCAGAAAATAAAAAAAAGTAAATATTAAGTTAGAGTCCTTGAGCTTCCTTGCTTCCCTGTATTAAAGCATGGCTAGTCTAGGGCCTAACTTCTGACATTTTTCTGGCTCCTTTAATTTAGTTTAATGAACCTCCAGATAATGTATGTTCATTTTCTCTGTGTGTTGCAGTCTGGTGAAGCCTCTTTTTTCATCTCTCTCTCATTTTTCAATTCTGTCAGTACCCAAAATATTGGAAAAAATCTATTGCCTTTGATTCCAGTCTCACGGGCCAGGACTTCAAAACTTTAAAACGTTTTTCACTGATATTTGAACAATTTTATTACAAAACACTGTCCTGTAAGTAAATACACCAGTGATATTCAAGGAATATCAATTTGGAGTCGTTAAGACAGTTGAAAATCACATTTATTCAATAGTTCCTACTTTTTAAAGTCAAAGAGGTTTTTATGACTGCCTACTCAGTCTTGCATAACATTCTGTAATTCTTCCACAACAATATCCAGATTATTCACATAATTTTTTTATTTGCTAGAGAACATAATTCAGAATCAGATTCACTCTGGATGTAAAATCATCATGGAATGGCTAATATACTTCTTCTTTGGAACCGTGGATTTAGTCATGAAAAACCGACAATCCAGCACTAGCGCTACACTGAAACAGAATCCACAAAGTCTGTTCTGTTGTACTGAGGGCAGCAAAGGATTGACTCGAATAAAAGTGATCACAGGCTAGGTGGAGAGTTCAGAATTCATATCAACCAGCAGAAAATCCCCAGGATAAAAAAAGTTATCTAAATCAAAGGGTTATATAGATATATATGATACAATATTACTAGTAAATATTGCTTCAATTGTTTACCATAATCCTAGGCAGTAAACTCACAGGACCTTGCTGGTTTAAATAAAATGCAAGAATGAACTGACTGAAGGATACACTTTAATAGTCCTCTGTCAGAGAGAGTTAACACACTTGCACTTCTAACAACAGCATTTTTATTAAATCTTTATTATGTTGTATTAAAAAAAGTCCCCTTAGCCCTCAGGTAGTTGGTCAATGCTGAGTTTTTAAATGAAATATTTATGAAGTTCTTTGTTTAGAAGTTTAATTGTATCTTTAAATGACTTTCATATGTTTATATGCTTTACCCTCCAATATAAATGCCATATGATGCTCTATCATACTGTCCGGAATAGTCATTATGCATTTCACCATCACAACTGTTACATAACAATAAGCAGAAAAAAGGACAAAAGGATAACTAAGTTAAACCAGATCTTATACATACTTATTTTGTTGGTAACACAGATTGTATCTCCAGCAAAATGTGTTTCTAATCATGTAACATAGCATAGTGCTGTAATACTTTCCATATTTAAACTTTTGGTCAATGTATAATGCTATAAAAGATACTAAAATGTACCCTGCACCAACCTTTCTATTTCTCTGCCATGGGCAGGGGGAAGGAGAAGACTCTTATAAGCATGGGAGTAGAATGAGGAGACCTAAGGAGGACTCCTCAAATGAAATTCAGTTTTGCTTTGATAAGAGCTCTGAAGATCTATCACTCCTGTGGTACAATATTTAAAGGAAAAGCATAGCTTAGAAGCTTTGTTATCTTTCCAAGAAATGAATGACAATTTTAAAAACACTTTCTGGATTTATCAGCTAGAAGGACATTTTCTACAGTGAAAGCATGTTGGAGACCTGTGTCACTTATGTGAAAGCAGTGCTGCATTAAATCTGACCCCACTGTTTTCTACAGTGCTCTTCAGGTGTCTTCTGTAGAGCAGATTTTGGACATCTGGTCCAGGCAGCCTCCAGGCAGTCTCTATCATTAGTCTTCAAAAGGCCTAGGCCAGCTAGATGACATGATGGGAGATCACAAATAAAGTTGTCCACAGCTTTATCTGTGGAAAACATCCACCCATCTGCCTGCGGAACCCTTTCCTGACCCACAGCTTGGGAGCAAGATCATGAAACCAACTCAGTTTATTGTGAAAAGTGACACCCTTGTCTGTGCCTTGGGCAGGCTGGAGAGTCATCACAGGCTGAAAGCAAAGGAAAGAGAAAGATAGGACATGAATTCAAAGGACTAAAGGGAAATTGTAGATTCATTACTTGGGATGCTTGCTTGTAGTTGTCAGAAAGGATGGAGAAGGATATAATCTATTTGTGGTTTATATTAACCATACATTACTATTATGTAATCACAGGTTTTAATACAGTGTTAGCTCACAGTGCTACTTGAACACACTCTGCAGATTTCGTATTTCTTGTTCAAGTACTACATTAAAAGCTTTTGAGGAGAGTATCAGTTCACAGCTCATGAAAGCCAGTCATTTTGCAAAGCTGGCATAAAAACCCCCTGTTGATCGTGAGGGCTGTCAGTGCATGACGGAGTAACATGTCCTGTCTTTCTAAAATAGCAAGTACTGTCTTGCTAAATTTGTCCTCTTGATGACAACTTTCATTTTAACAAATGGCCCCCAAGCTCTGTCTTTTCCATATGAGGAACCTCGTCCAGTTATTATACTAACAGCCAACAACTTCTGAGAAATAATCTCACTTATTATTTAAAGTAGAAACCAGTATTTTCCTATATAATACATTGGAATGAACTCCATGTGAAACAGGAAAAGCTCTGGAAAATACCTGTGGGGACCACTGGCTTCAGAAGCTTTTTTTAGAGCTGCTGCTAGTCTGTAGAAAAGACCACCCGCAAGAACTGACAATTTTGCAAGTTTTTGTATAAGCGCTCCAGCAATCATGCACGTAACTTTGAAGTCCTATTTGTTAACTGCACCAGCTGAAAATAGATGGAATTCTCTTCTCATCAGAATGCCTATCTTGAAAAGACAAAGTTATAGCAAGACATGATCAAACATGGTAACCTTTTAAGTCACATCAAAATAACTACTGTCAGGTTTTTACAGTATTTTATAGTGTAAATATAATTTTATGATATACTTTTACACCCAATTGACAATAGTATTTCACCAATTTCAGTAACTAGTTAGTTAAATGTATCACACATAAAAGAAATGCTTTTTTTCCTATTTTGTTCTCATACAAAGGCTGGATTTTATTCTAGTGTCATTGATGTAATTCTATTTACTTCAGAGTCATTACTTATTACCACCAATGGGAAGAGAAACAGAGCCATTAAATAAGTTTCCTCTTTTTTCCTTGATGCAACCTGATGCTTTTTGGTTTACCATGGAATGGTTGCATGGTGAGAGAGACAGATTTGCTTGTGTTTTTAATAATGTGTTCTCTTCAGAGGGAGTCAATATTTGCCCTGCCCAGTTTGACTGGCTTCACTTTAAAAATTCTTATTTCTGCTTTAAAAAAATTGGAGATGGTAAAGAACACTTCCATTAGGACTTGCTGTCATTTGGGAAATGTGACTGAAAGGAATATCCTTTTTTGTCAGAGGGAATTATATTATTCAATTTCTTTTGTGAAGCAAGCAAGTTCTGCACTAAAGCTAAAAAAAGCCCTTTGCATCCACTGGAATGTCATCCAAGAACAAGATGCTTAAAAACCCTTCAAATCTGCATGTCAGACTTCACGACCCTTTCACCTCATTTTTATTCTAGGGCAGCACTGTCCAGCAGTTGTTCTTTCTGTGTATTCACCCCTCTCTGATGGGAGTCACTTGACAGCAAGTGGTACCCCCTGCCTGTTTCTGCCCTCAGTAATCTTGGTACTTGCAGTACATTTCATAAGAACTTAATTCCACTTATTGTGCTGGACTTACTCTGCTTTCTGGAAAATGCTTACCAGAACAGTACATGCTATTCCAGATAAAGTCTTATCAGAGAGCTGAATCAGGACAAATAGCCTATCTTTATGGAAGAACTGTTTTGGAAGTATTTCAATTGAAATTTAATGGAAATACCATTAAGCTTTGTTTGGCTTTGTAAAAGGTGATACAAAATACTCTGAATCAGTGCAGCTGAAAAAATACAGTCCTCACTGATGCTCACTGAGAAAAAAAATTTCCCTTTAGAGAGGACTTGGTTAATTACTTTGCTTATTTGTGACCAAAATTGAAAAGAAAAGCAAAAAGCTCTGTCATTACTCATTATGTATGTAATTTATCACAGAATACAGTTCTGTCCCGTTGCTTATTAAGCTCTCCCATTCTTTTGTGTTCTGGGCTTCTGAAAAAGCCTAAAGTAAAACTGATGCCACCTAACTGAATTGCTGCAGATTTCTGCAAACCTCACTGATGCTTTCTCATCAGTACATTGAAGCTGATTTAGGATTTTAAATATTTCATGGCCTGCATGGAACAAAACAACTCGATCATTCATGCATCACATGAGTTATTCTCTTCTTTTTTATGAAAAAAAAAATAACAGTTTGTACTTCTTGTATTTCATTATGCTCAGGCAGAAGTTTGCTGAGCCCTGCTGACCCCTCCAGTGCAACCTTCTGTTAGTGAAATGGCATGAAACGACAAGCAAGGGTGCTACACAAAAACATTTGACAGTGGTCATGACAAGACCACTTTGACTTTGATTTCTTTCTCCTTCTCTGACCTATCTCTCCTTTGAGGAGCTCTTGTGGGCATTTGCCAGTGCAATTGCAGTACTCTGCTGCCCCAACAGTGTGTAGGTCTGTCAAAAAGATCCTGGTGGTTTGTGTTGATATTAGCTCAAGAGATAAAGGCCAATTGTCTGGTGATCCTTGAAAAGCATTTGGAAGGAGTCAGCTCCAGCAGTTAGCCAGGAGTGATGGACAGGAACAGCCTGCAAGCATTTCTCAAAGGAGAGATCAGTCAGAGAAGGAGCCTTTAGCTGTAGAGCAGGGAGGTGCTCTGTTATTGCTCTTGCTATTTTTCTTTTTCCTTTCCTTTAAATAAAGTAGATTATTATTCCTTTAAGTAAATCAGGCTCACCCATGTTAGTCCTTGGTTGAGCTCTGATTGTTAAGTTGGAGCACTGTGCTGAAAATAAAGCTGTGATTTTCAAAAAAATCTCAGGACTTTGGGCAGACAGAACTCAGTTAAAGATGGGATGTTTGATGTTGGCACCTTTTGAGTGATTTTCATAGTGGTGCAGATGAAACAATCCAAGTTTGCAGAGAGACGTACTCAATAGCTGAAACACATTCTCATTTCCCTGCACTGCTGCTTCTCCCATGTACTGCAGAGAACAAACAAAAGGGAAGGATCAGGCTGTGCTGTATCAGGTAATGTTCTTCACTCTCCTCCTTCAGTTTCTCCTGTGCCATTGCAAGAGTGAGAGAGAATGTATTCCGAACACCACACCCAGGTTGGAACAGTCACATCCCAGTTTTTGCCCATGGTAGATAGGAAACATTCAGTTATAAACCATGAGGTCACAGGCTGAGATCATGCCTGTTGCTGTGGGGTTCTGCAACCTTCCTGGAGACAGCTTAGTTCGTAGACACACCGTAACACATGCCTGCAGACACATCCAAGCAGGTTTATGGGTTTTCCTCCCCTGGACATTCCTACCACCCCAGGGAAACTTTGCTAAACAGCTCAGCCCCACCAAGCTGCACCACTCTGAGTAAATTCATGGACACCAAGTTGAGCAGGAGTGTTGATCTGCTGGAGGGTAGGAAGAATCTGCAAAAGCATCTGAAAAGGCTGGATCTAGGGGCCAAGACCAATGGTATAAGGTTGAACAAGACCAAGTGCCAGTCCTGCACTTTGGCCACAACAACCCCTGCTGCGCTACAGGCTGGGGAGGGAGTGGCTGGAAAGCTCCTTTGCCAGGTGGAAAAGGACCTGAGGGTGCTGATTGAAAACAGCTGTACAGTGTGTGCCCAAGTGGCCAAGAAGGCCAATGGCATCCTGGCCTGTATCAGGAACAGAATGGCCAGCAGGACCAGGGACGTGATTGGCACTGGTGACGGGCATTTTGAGCTCTGTGTCCAGTTCTGGGCCCCTTAATTCAGGAAGGACATTGAGGTGCTGGAGCAAGTTCAGAGAAGGGCAACAGATCTGGTGAAGGGTCTGGAGCATGAATCTGATGAGGAACAACTGGAGGTATTTAGCCTGGAGAAAAGACAGCTCAGAGGGAACTTTATTGCTCTCTACCACTTCCTGAAAGAAGGTAGTAGTCTGGTGGGGGTAAGACTCTTGTCCCAGGTAACCAGCAACAGGATGAGAGGACATGGCCTCAAGCTGTGCCAGGGGAGGTTTAAGTTGGATATTAGGAGGAATTTCTTCACTGTGGTTAAACATTGGAACAGGCCGCCCAGGAAGGTGGTGGAGTCACCAACCCTGGAGGTGATTAATGAAAGACTGGACGTGGCCCTTAGTGCCCTGGTTTAGTTGTGTTGGGTCATAGGTTGGACTTGACAATTGCAGAGGTCTTTTCCAACCTAAGTGATTCTGTGACCCTGTGACCCTACGGTCACACCCATTGGACTGTATTTCCTTAGGATGAATTTTGCATGAACGGATCTGGAACCAAACAGCAGTGGTGAACTGCTATTAGTAGAAATAAATAAAATGTAAACATAGATATCTTGACTTTACAGTACCTCTGCCTACTGTAAGAACTTTTCCTCAGTATAAGGCACCACAGGCTCCCCCATGGGAGGTAACAGCCAGCAACAGCTATTCGACTTATAGTTTTTTAGCAAAATGGCAATGGACTTTCCTAGCTAAAACTTTCCCGTCGTTTTGGCAAGTCCCAAAGTCCTCTCCTGCCCCCAAAGCCCTAATCTTTTTATCTGGGGGGAAAAATACAAGAAATAGAAAGGAAGAAGTTTTTTTTTCCTGATGGGCTTGTACAGTTAAAAATCATAAAGAGTAAAGAAATCGACATGCTAAGGTTCCAACAGAAACAGAGACTTGGCTGACTTTTGTAATCTGAATTTTGCATTAATTAAGTGTTTTGAATTTGATTAGAATAAACTAGCCATCTCATTTGGTCCGGCATTTACCGCTTTCCAGACTTTTTTAAAACCATATACAAGATGATCCAGGATTCTAACCAGAGGAATGAGAAGGGAAAGAGGAGGATGGGGAGTTGAAGACAGAAAGGTAAGTAGGAAGCAGACAGAAAAAAACCAGTTTTCATCTGCCTAGGATTTGCATTCGGATTGAATATCTGTTTTACCTTGTGACACTCACACAGATGATACTCCTATATTAATCCTGAATTCACATATTTCATATATGTATTTTTTATTGGACCATAATTATTTTCTGAAACTAAGAAACATGAAATAAACATGGTAACAATTATTGGTGCTTTGTTCCTGCTTTTTTTGGATCTTGGAGAAGCAGTTGACAACCCAGACCAGGGCTGCTTTGACAATGTTTGAAGAACCAGTTCAGCCATAGGTTGATGTCAGCTGCACTAATCAGAACTCTCTCAGTGTATAACTGTATTCATATGTTGCACTGCACTGCTCAGATCTGCATGGCAAGTTCCACCCGTCACACAGGCTACTCAACATCAGCTTTCTTTTCTTTTCACGACAATTTATCTTGAAACTATTCATTCAGCTGTAGTGTCACTAATTTTTCCTTTAAATACACCTTCACCAATTCCTGATAACATACATAGAAAGCGTAACGATCCAGATGCCATCTGGATGCCATCCAGAAAGACCGGACAGGCTTGAGAGATGGCCCAGTGCAAACCTCACACTCATCAAGGCCAAGAAAAAGTTCCTGCACACGGGTAGAGGCAATCTCAAGTACAAATACAGCAGGGCTAAGAATGGAATGAAAGCAGTCCTGAGGAGAGGCTCTTTGGGGAGCTGGTGGACAACAGGCACAAATGACCCAGCAAAGTGAGCCTGCAGCCCAGAAAGCCAAACGTGTCCTGCTGCATCAAAAGAAGAATTCTGCAAAGTGATTCTGCCCCTCTACTCTTCATTCCTAAGACCCTACCTGGAATAATGAATCCAGTTCTGGGGCCTCCAGCATAGGAAGGACACGGACCTGAGATAGCGAGTCCAGAGGAGGCGCTCAGAGGACTGGAGCATCTCTGCTGTAAAGACAGGATGAGACAGTCAGGGCTGTTCAGTCTGGGGAAGAGAAGGCTCTGGGGATGAGAAGGCCACCTTATTGTAGCTTTCTAGTACCCAAAGGGGCTATGAGAGACAGAGAGGCATGAAGCCATAGGACAAGGAAGAATGTGCTCAAATTGAAAAGAGGAGAGGTTTAGATTAGATAGTAGAAAGAAATTATTCACTAATTGAGTGGTGGACACTGGAAGAAGTTGCCCAGAGAAGCTGTGGATTGCCCCATCCCTGGAAGTGTTCAAGGCCAGGCTGGATGGAGCTTTGAACAACCAGGTCTAGCGGAAGGTGTCCCAGCCCATGGCCAAAGGCTGAAACTAAATGACCTTGAAGGTCCATTTCAACTCAAATCATTCTGTGGTTCCATGCCTGCTTCACTCAGCGTGAAACTTGGAGAAGAGTTCATTGTTATGCCACCACAGCCTTTTAAGTAAAGCACAGAAGCAGAAGGAACAGACCTGGAGTTCAGTTCCCCATTCAGCTACAAGGAGCCTGAATCCTCAGCTCCCATTTCCCAGCAGGCTGAACTGCAGGCTATGCACCACTCTTTGTTTGTGCAAACATGTGAGCATGTACACAGAGAGAGGGAGGGGAGAAGGTGTTGAAATCTGTTCTGTGACACAGCCAAGAATCCAAGATTCATGGGGCCAGACACTTCACCAAGTCCAATTGTGTAATCTGCTCAGCGACCCGCAGTCCTGGGAAGTAGGAGCAGTAGCTGCTGCTTTGAATCCCCCATTTTCTCCCTTGACTTTGTATTTTAAGTGTAGCTGTGACTGTTATGCTCCATGTTGGATTTAGCATTGCCTATGCACCAGGCAGCTCAGGTGCTGTGCGTTATTTTCTTGCGTAAAAGCTATACAGCCTTCTGAGGACATGCTTTCAAAACATTCAGCTGCAGAAAGAGTTGCCTTAAAGCACATGCTGCAGCCAAACTGTAGACACTTTAAGCTTTTACCAGAATATTTCAGACCTTATAACAATCTCTGTTATTATTCTTGGATTTAGGTGTTTCACATCAGTTGTGTTCTGGTCAACTTTGTATTATTCTGGATCTCATCTTAGATATCCACAACATAACAGACCTTTAGCTCCTGCTGTTAACTCCTGCAGCACACCAGTGCTTTAGATTTTCTATTGATCTGAGCAGAGACATGTCTGAACTGAGTCCAGTAGTTTCATTACTGTGTCACTTAGGATGTATGTGTTCCTGTTTAGAAATTTAAACATTGATAGAAAAATTCGGTATGTTGAAATATTTTGCTGTTCTTTTGATCATCTAGAATATTTTTCCAAGTGCTATATGTTGTTTGAAGAGCACTTGTAGGCTGAAAATTGCTGCTTTTTCTTGTTTTTAATCCCAGCCTGGAACTAAGTACCATGCAGCTGCTCTCTCACTGCCCCTGCTGCATAGAGGTGAATCAGAAAAAGGTAAAACCTGTGGGTTGAGAAAAGTATAGTAACTGAAATAAAATATGATATAACAATAATAAAACCAACAAATAATAATTCTAATTAAAAGAGAGACAACAAAAAGAGGGAGAGAAATAAAACCCAAGCGATGCTCAATACAATTTCTCCCCACACACTGACCAATGCCCAGCCCATCCCCGAGCAGTGATCAGCAGCTCCCAGCCAACTCCCCCCAGTTTATGCACCAGGCATGATACTCCTTGGTGTGGAATATCCCTTTGGCCAGTTTGGGACAGCTGTCCTGGCCATGCTCCCTCTGACTTCTTGATTTGTGCACCTCCTCACTGGCAAAGCATGAGACGCTGAAAAGTTCTTGACTTTGGGTAAGCACTACATAGCAACTACAACATCAGTGTGTTGTCAACATTATTCTCATACTAAATCCAAAAAACACAGCTCTGAATAAGCTAAGAGGAAGAAAATTAACTCTATCCCAGCCAAAACCAGGACATATTTTCAATGCAGAAGTGAAACAGAGAACCTGCAAACAGTTTCCATTTCAAATAAATGGTGAAAGGTTGTATTGTCAAAAAATTGCCATTCAGCTGCATTAGGATCTTAGTCATGGAGTTTTATCACTTAAAGACTCATCTCACAGGAAGCACAAGACCCATGTAAGCAGGAGAAATAGAGTATGCTGAGCAGAAACTCATAATAAGATCTTTGTTGACTCATTGAGTTGCCACCTTGATCCCTTTATACCCTGTTGTGATAGTGGCAGAAGAAACAAGGTTTCTCCAAGGTTTCTGACTCAGCCATGTCTCTTTCTCCTCTGTGTGGACCTGGAGCCTGGAACCAAAGTCCATGGTCCCAGAAATTTCAAAGAATACATGCAGGTTAGCTTTTACCATTTCTTTTAATAAAATATATATATTTTTATAACACTATGCCTATGACATGCCATGATCCTAACTACAGTTCTTGTCCTGGCCCAAGGCTCACATATCAGCAAAGCTATGTTTTGCTCAGTAAGCCTTATTCAGGTACATCTCACTTGGAATTTTTTGTTTGCAGGACCAAACTCATGACCACAGTTCTTTACTTCTCTGTATTAAGTTACTTGTCTTGTTGCTACACAATTGGGAAAATTGGTATCAGTCAATTTTAAATGGACTGCTCTACAATTGTAACAGACCACAGAAAGATTTCTGAACCCTCTGTTTATAGCAACTAACAGGAGTTTTGTTTCCACCCAGTAATTTCCATGACGTCTACAAAACACTTACCACTAGTGAGAAAGCTCAAGTGCTGAGATCACTGTTTGCCATGATGACCAAAATTACTTTGCAGCTTCCTTGTGCTTCCCATTCCCCCCTAACTATTTGTTGTCTGTTGGCTTATAACCAGACTGTAAATACCTCCAGGTTTCTTTTCCTTTGTTTTTTTACACTTAGCACAACAGGATCCCAAGGATCTGAAACATTTCAATAATACTGCAACCAATAACGAAATCATTGGGGTTTAGTCCAGCGTGGTTTAGTTGCAAATCTGTAAGGATAGGGAAAGAAAAAAATTATTTTTAGGGTTCATCTTTTCCACTTCCTTTCAATACTGTTCACCCAGTTCCTATTACTGGTGTTGGGTTGACTCTGTGGTCAGTCCAGCAGTACAATTACTCCAGCAAAGATCTTTGCCTGCTGTACAAATCTAAGCTGAATGGGCATTGTTATCAGGAATGACATGGGATTTGGTTCTTCAGTTTTCTTTGTACATTTTTAAATTTATTTACTTAGTCGAGAATACCCACTCATAATAAATCAACTCCAAGCCACTCCCAAAGATCCTCTTTAATACCAGAAGTGTGAGATTACACCCGCTGACTGAAAAGAAAGCATCCCCTAACTAGAAGCAGATTTCTTCATGGAATACCAGAGAACAAGTTAAATGACTCCCTCTCTTCTACTTTAATGGAAATGTCTTGCTTCCAAGACTTCAAGTGGCCAATGCCTGGGAGGAGAGAATCTAGAAAAGTTCTAGGTTACATTTGAGAAGGAAGAAAAGGCAGGTACAGCATTTATGGAATATAACCATTCTCTTCCCCCTCTCCCACTGCTCATTTAGACAGAAATATTACTGGGAAATGTATTTGGAGTGGCTGCTGTGAAGGAAAAGGAGAAGAAAGCAGGGATGATGTAATATTTTGGCTATTGGATGAAGACACAGGAAGGGGTTTTGAAGTCACAAGGAAGAAAGTAAAGACAGTAGTCAGAAGAGAATTTAAAAAAAAATAAGAAAAATAACATCCATCACGTTAATATGGACACTGGTGAGCAGGTGCTATTGCAGGTGCTGACAGGTGGGAAGGAAAGTGAATATTCAAGTTTTGGTTGATCCTGCTGTGAGGATGAAATGTTTCACTAAATGTGTACAAAACTGAAGTGGGTCAAAGAGAGGGAAAGGACCAAGGAAGAAGGCTCTGCAGTGCTACCTGGAGAGCCAGGAGGCAGAACAAGGGAAAGAAGTGAGGGACGGGCAAGGGAAAGGGAAAGGGGAAAGAGAAGAGAAGAGAAAGGAAGGGAAGGAAGGGGAAAAGGAAAATAGAGAAAGAGGGAGAGATGAGGAAGCAGTGCACCAATCAGTAAAACCAGCCTAAGATACTTGCTATTAAAAATCATTCCTGCAGCTGGAAAGAACCAAAGAAAAAGCTCAAAAAGCTTCTCATTTTAGGTTTGCTTCTTTATATTTTAGATCGTACTTTTTTCTTATATTTTTCCATATGCCCAAAGTGAGCTTCTTAAATTACTCTGTTTAGAAACAAACACATGGAAACAATAAACATCTAGAACATTAGCTTGCATATTTCCTTAATGTATGGATATTACTCTCCAATTTTCCACATGAAATGAGACTAATTCACTTAAATTTCTTGGGATCCACCCTCTGTCAAAGTTTCCATGATTTCAGGGTTAGCTCAGTAGTTGGTTAATACCTTTGAGAGCATTGACTTAAAAATTTTAAGTCAGCTTGTGCACAGCAGAATATTTACACCACATTCAAGTGATCTCTGTCAATTTACACAGATGAGAAATTACCTATTATTTTCTCATGATACAAAATAAGGAGAATATTATGCATATAGAAGTCTCTTTTCTAAAGGAATACAATCAAGGTTTCTTGAAAGGTTTTTCTACTCTGGGATATTTGGTGCCACATTTATGAATATATTCTTTGAAATTTAAATGTGCTGCTTTATATTCCACAGTTATTTGCAAATGTAAAATTAGTTCACAGTCTTCCCCTGGGTTAATACTGACAGCAGAACTTTGTTCAAGATGAGCATTTTTGTGGCAATCCTGGAACAAAAAACTTGTCTTCAGACAATTTAAGTCCGTTGTCCCCAGCAGTGGCAAAAGGAGACAGATGTGACAGCCCATGATCATGGTTACTTTTTGTAGCACATGCCCTTCAAAAACTCCCAAACCCCCAAGCCAGCATGTGAGGGATGCCAGAGAACACATACTTGTCTGGTCCTTCACATATCTGTTAATGGACTGCTGTCCATTAATTTGGCTAATCCTGTTTTGAATGTACTGACACTGGCTCCACAGCATCCCAGGGCACCACAGTGCAGATTTTCATTATCTCTTTTATAGAGAATAATTTTTTTCCTGGTCTGTTTTCCCCTTTTTTCATTACTATGCCCGTGACATTTCAGATTCTGTACAGGTGACTCATGCCAAAATCTCACGGACTACTGTTATGAATTATCTCCCCCAATTCATCCAAGAGATCTTAAGGACTGTTTTGCTCCTAATTTTGTAGTGGCAACATATTCCCTGGCTGGAAGGCGAGCATGGCCCAATTTGCAGGAAGAGGTAAGAAGGAGAGTATGTAAGCACAGCAGCACGCATTCAGCAACCATGACCTAAGAGAGCAGGTCATGGGCAGCTGAGGAGATCTATTGATATACTAAAATATTCTCAAGGGATAGTTTAATGTGTGGTTGGGGTCAGCAATAGGCAAAAAAAACCACTCCTGAATTTGAGAGTCCTACTCCTGCTACTTATACTTTTAAAAACCTCCTGATGTTATCACTAAATATTTTATGCTGTTCTAACCTAGTGGCCCCCGACTTTTACCAGTTCATATGCTTTAACATTGGTTAGAAACCACCTCACTGTATGAACTTTTTTGGACTTTATGTCTGATTGATTTTAAAAGTCTTAATGTCATACAAACATGAAGAATACCAAAAGAATCCATCGTCTTCCAATGCATGGTATTAAGATTTTGTCTGTTTAATAGCACTGGCCAAATATCTTATACCAAGCATTATGGAGCACTGGAACTTGTTTACCAAGTCCCATGGTTTATCAATTCACAGCTAGAATCTATCAGTTAGAAAGACTTCCATTATGTATTTATTTTACATGATGTCAAACCCACTGCAGTCCTGACTACATAACACTCACTGGGAAGTACATCACTGTGAAAATGAAGCTGCATACTTCTATTTTAACCTGGTCTTCAAATTCTGTGCTATTGTATTCTTTCATGCCTTTTCTTAATTGCAATGAAGAACACTGGAATATTAATTGCTTTGTTCTCTGTTCACATGGATGTATTTTAATAAATCTGTTCGCTTGTTTTATATATATCACTGAAGTCCTTTATGCTTTATTTTTCAAATTGTGAACCATTCTTTTGCTTTTTAAGCTTTTTTTGTTTTATAACATACAGACACAGGAAATGAACAATATGCCAGAAGTTGCACTATTAAATGAATAAGTTATATGAGTGATATAAAAGGTAGAATACTGTCCTCACTTCTGCTCACTATTTGCCAGTCTCCATGTCACTTTAGGGTGTGCAACACTGCACGTCAGTCACCCCTGGGATAGCTTAGCGCTTGTTGTTACAGATTCATCATTATGTATACAACTACTTTAGCAGTGGTTTTTATGTAGGAGATTCCCACTGATGTTTATTTTTAGGCATCCAGTTTATTTTCAGGCATCCAGTTTATTTTCTCATGCTCTGTTTAAACCAGCATTTTCCTTATACAATACCTTCTTTTTCTGTGATCAACTGCCAGTGGTCCTCCCATAGAATTTTATCTCTCTATTCCAACATACCCTTAAAGGTTGTTTCATGTAAAGGCTATAAAAATGTCAAGATGGATTAGCTACATTCATATTTTTAATTATCCAATCATTTGTGAAGGACCTGCTTTCAACTGAATGGCTCTGCAATTGCTTCATTCCCTTCACTCACTGCTTTTATTAAACCCGACACACTGTAGAGCCGCTTTGACAGCCACACACGAATCACACAAACAGGAGACAAGGAGCTGACAGAGTTCCACCCAGGTGTTTTGACATCACCCCGTCATATGCACCTCTCTGGAATATAGTTATGACTTTCAGGCTTACTGCAGGATAATCAAATCCGTCAGATGATGCTGTTTTTCCTGCTGTTGCCTACACTCTCACAAACGGAAAAGGGATTTGCTCTATTTGAGATTTACTAACTGAATTTTAACTTGTGCAGATAATAGTTTTCTATAAGTGAGCTACAGATGAACTTATGAGAATGATCCCACTATATTTTTATGAGCTTTATAACTTTTACAACTTTCACATTATTAGGTATCATTGTTAATGTCTCAAAATTTAACATTTCAAGAGTTGCCAAGTCCCAAAGTCTAAGAGGAGCTCTTGAAACTTTTAGGCAAGCTCGTTTGACAACCTACACATAAGTATAAGCTTAATGTAGAAAATCTAAAGTAGGAAAAAGGACTCGTTTCCAAAAGCATTCAGTGGAACAAATTACACAATGATATGGTATCTGATGCTCCTCTTAGTATCTTTAGATCAAGACTCTCCTGCAACTACAGGTTAACCAACCACAAGGTATCAGAAGCAGTAATTATTTGATTTTTACCATATATACTCTGCTTAATAAAATTATATTGATTAATATAGCATTATTCTGGTCATGAACTCCATGAACTTTATAGGATGTACTTATTACAGTCTATGATGATAACAATTCTTTATATTGAAAAACCACATGTCATTCTGACGCAGTAAAATGTTTTAGAAAGTCAAGCCCAGGAAATCTTGATCTTCAAAATTTTGCAAAAGTAGTCCTACACAAAAAAGTTGGACTTCTTGACACAGTCCAACAATGTTCTGCCAAGATGTTAAGGTAGAAAAAACCCAACCAGCTGGGCAGTGATGCATGAAACATTCACAGGAGAAAACTTGCTTTTACGACAGTAAAAGAATTAATCAGTTCCATATTTTGAATGTTCTATAAAACTAAAACTTTCCCATTTTTTTTTCTAAACTTTTAAAAATACATTCAGTATAGGTTTGGCTTGCTTTGGTTTTTTCCCAATCAGATTTATTTATAAGCCTATTTCCCATGCAGCATTTGTCTCTGCTCACATTGCTTAACTGCTCAAATATTCCTCAGGGAAGCAGGAATGAGGGACCTCAGCCTTCCACATGGCCTACAGTGAGGCAGTGGGTTGATCCATGGGATGCAGAAGGATGGTAAAGGTAGGTCTGTTTTACTGGATGGTCAGATGGGAAAACAGGGCTTTTACTCTCACAGCATCCACGTTTCTCCAGTTTTCAGGGATAGGTTGTGTTTGCACTCAACAAGTGTGGTAATTTGGAAATAGCAATCACCTCCTGACCTATGAGGAAAGAAGCCTATTCCCAACTCACATCACATTTTAAGCTCTGCAGACTCTGCGTTGTGGTTAAGAGACTCATTGCAATTGCTTCTCCTAAGAGCTTTGGTTTCTTTTACGAGATGCAATATTTACTTTGTGGATAGCAAGAAGCTGGAGGGGATGGTTTGTTAACAGACACGCTGTAAGATGCACAGTTGAGTCTCAGCTGAGGAGGAGTGAAGGCTGGAGGCAATAAGGGCTGCATTCTTATGTACCTCTCAAGGGAAGTGCAAACAATACTCACAAAGATCTGATAAAACTAAACGATCTGAGGCACAGACAATGAATGATTTTTTGCCACCTTCCTCCAAACGTAAGTATGTCCTGTTCCACAATCATCACCATGAAATCAAGCCAAACCAGTGGCTGTGGAGGTACATGCAACAAAACACGGCCAGCTCCTGCTGTGTGAAAGGTGTTTGTGATGCGCCATTACCTCCTCCTTTCAATTCTAGCTGGATGTTTCCTTAATTGTTGGCACATCACTTCTAGTTTTGTTTCTCTTTTCACTATTTTTATTGGGAAAATATGCAGGTATTTCCCCTGAAATGGAAGCTGGAAATCAACCTGAGATATGGTGAGGTGAGTCTCTTAGTAGTTGATTGCTCCCAGCCCTTTCACATACTCAAAGTAAACGCTGGAGTTGTAGTGGAATACTTCAGTCCCACAGGTTCAATGCAAAACAGATTTTAATCTACAGTTTGTATTTTTGCTGGTAACACACATTAAGATACTTGATATCTTAATGAGTTGCCATATTCAAAGCACTGAATCAGGAAAAATAGATTTCAGATGGAAGCTAAACCCCCTGTAAGCATCCCAAAGCAGAATAGCTTTTCAAACTGTGTGTTTTCCCTTTCAGAGAGGCACACATGCAAACGGATTATTTAGGGCCTCCTCTGAGGCAGTACATACCTCAGGAACTTCAGCTGTGCCTCTCTGCAACTTAATGGCCTCATTTACAGCAGTAATGAAAATGAGCCACGACTGATTCTCTGCCCAGCTGACATAGAAGTTTCATCCCTAAAACTGAACTGTCTTGCTCCTCAAACCCAGAGGTACCTCCGAACTTTTTTCTGGGGACGCACTCTGGTATGCACCACCCGCTGGTCTCTGTTCAGGCATCACCTGGGAGACAGCTTCTTGGCACAAGTGAAATGCACGCCCGAGACTGTGTGCTACCAAACAATATGGACAACATGTGGCAGTGCCTGGACCCACACCAGCAGCGATTATTTTATTGGAAGAGATGGAGTCAGTGTTGTGAAGCTCTAATTATGTAATGTCAAAGTGTTAAGTAGCCATGAGAGCCCAGCATGGGACACCCTCAGGACTGTTTTTGGGTGCCTTATACTCTTCCAAACAGAAATACGCCATGTCTAGGACGGTGCTCATTCATCAGGAGGAATGGCCAGGGAAGCTGTGCTTCCAGTAGTTTTTGTTGTTGTAAGTAAACCCAGTGGAGCTGTGTTGGTCAAACTAATAGACCATCCATCCAGTCTGCTGTAGAGAAAAGAGACTGAGATGTCTTTTGTCTCTGGCAGTAATTCTTCAATAGAAATACAACGCAGTTGAATGGGTGCTTTCTAAATACAGTCTACACTATTCTCATAAGCCTGGAGAACTTTTATTTATCTGTGCACAATGTTTATTTTTTAATTGGACATTATGGAAACTCTGACAATAATGTAAAAGATGATTAGCAATAAAAAAACATATAAATGAGCGGCTTCTAAATTTAATAATAGGCTAAATGTCTACATTCAGACATGGTTAATCAAAACCAGTTTGTAAACTTCATTTTATTCAGGTCAGCCAGTCAACAGTACATGTAATGCATACTATAAAACTGATTTAGGGCTTTTGGACACCCAAGCATCCACATAAACCAAGCAAGCATTAACCAGGTCTGTCTACTCATAAATTACAGCACATTGTTTTTAAGTGACCAGGATAAAAAGCAACATGCCGTAAACCATCTACATCATGGTTTTTTCTCCTTTGACCAATTTCCCAGTTACTCTCTCAAATTATCACTCCAGTTTCTTCTTTGTTCATCCCCGTATTGTTTCCGTATAACTGTCCAAATCCGCCTGCAAGGCAACTAATCAAGAAAGGCTGAATCACAAGAACATTGACCACTTGATAGTTTGCCCAGCTTATTAAAAATATGAGTTTGACATCCTGCAGCATGTTTTAACAATTGGTTTGCAAATTACAGAATGGCTAAATACAATTAAATTCATTCCATTGTACACAATAACTATTTAACATATGCTGCGAATCTTGTACACAGATCAGGACTCTGCACTGTTTTCCTACAGCTGTTAGTCAAGTCTTTTTGCCTTGTGCTACAGATCCACCAGTTCTCGTAACATAAACAGGCTCGGGCTGGGTCATAGCTTGGTTGCAATTTTAGCAAAACAAAACAAAACCTCAAACCCCCATTCAGATGGTTTTTAGAAGCAGTGATGGCCTTCCATAAGTGAAACTATCCTCTGTATTCACTGTAAATCAATACTGGATTTACTCACCTCTTTTAGAGGTGAACCATTCCTAACTACTGGACCAGTGCCTTGACTCTTTAATTCAAATACCAGAACACAGGCAGACCTGGAATGACTTACTGCTTATTCCAACTGTGGGTTTTGCATAAATTCATAACACTTTTCTTCCCCTTTCAGAGGTTGAACCTGCAGAGTACATATTTTATCCACTTCCATATATGTGATAATATATGGGCTCGCATGAGCTAACGCGACCTAGGATCTGTCCCACGGTTATTCCATGCCACTCCGTGCGTACCAGATCTGAGAAGCACGTGATACACGATTCCCAGGGGATATGAAACACATGTGGGTCTGATTCTCCACTTTGTTATTCCAACTCTACACCCTTGCAACTCTAACAAAGTTACACCAGTGCAAACTGTTGGACTGAAGTGGAGGATTAAACCCATATGTCTCTTTTTATGAGCCAAATTTACAGGACCAAGTTTTTCAAATACATTCAGTAAACATTCAGACTTTCTTCAGAGTTCTTTACCTGTTTGGTCCTCAGACAGTACTTTTCCTGCTTAAGGAAAGGCTTTACCTTAAGGACAGCAACTGTTACTTGTTAAAAGGCTGTCAGTAAGAATCTGAATTATTAAAAAAAAAAAAAAAGGCAAAAGATTGAGAAGATTTGCAACAAACAAAACATTTAAAACAAGATGGCATTTCCTCAAACTCAGTCAGCCATGATTAAAATCCCTTTTGCCTGCTTAGATGCATACCTCTTTGTAGAATTAAAAGCATGACCCATCATCGTTTGCAAATTCCTATGATTTCACTGTGAAACTTTTGGAGTGTCTCTCCTGGCCTCTTTCCAGACAGAACACCTGCAAATTAGTTTAGCAACATTTTACCGCGATAGAAAATTAACTAATTCTGGTTTTGATTTGGATTTGTATACAATTCTGCAAATTTATAAGCTATATGCTTATATACTAAGTCAGATACAGATAAAGATAGAAAGATATTTCTTAAACAAATATTTGACTGATTCTCATGAAGTGTCATTTAGGAACAGGGATCCATCTGTGCTGGTGCTCTGAGGGTACATTACTAGTTTAGTTTAAGGGATAAAACAAAAAATTCAGATTAGCTCCCTACATATTTCTTCAGAATATTCCACTGTATTCAAAAATTTGAAATTTCCTCCTACATGACAAAAAATTATTGAACCAGCCTAAAGAACTTTGAGAGCAGATTTTAATACTTTACAAAAAATACTGAGGAAATCTAATAATGATGATGATAATCACAACCAAAATAATTAATAAAAATAATCTGATAAAAAACCCTTACGTATTTTAATTTCAAACAATTATAGTTCAATTCTGACTATATGTTCTGAATTCTTTTCCTCCAGGAAGTGTCTTTGATCAAGGCACTTATTTATTTGTTTTGCTAAGTGTTTAGAAATTATTTTATACCTCCCTACATATACCCATAATATGATTAGATATAGAAATCAATAAATAAACTCAATGAACACTTTTATATTTAGTTATGATAGTATTACATACTAATATTAACATAGCAACCAAGAAACAGTAGTGACTTCAGTTATTGAAAACCGTAAGTAATATCTCATACAAGTATTATTCATGGTGTTATTATGTTAGAATCAGAAGGGCATATCTAAATACTAAAAGGTCTGTGATATATATACCTTTTTGTGTTTAAATAAGTATGTATAGACATTTATTTAGGCTGTGATACCTCTCACCTAATTCTAATACTAAAGAAAGTTAGGAAGTTGTTTCAGTCATCTAAGTTTAGATGTCATATACTTGGGTGAAGGGGCTGAACACATAAGGGCCAGTGAGGGACCCATAGAACTGGCAGCTCTGATGTACCACCAACAATTTTCTGGAGCAGCAGCTGGAGGTCAGTCAGGAAACAATAATATTCCCATTATAATCTGAGTTTCTAGTTTAAGCAGTACAGTCAGTGGCACTGAAACAGCAATTCAACTCACATGGTGTACTTAGGGTAGGATTTGGTTACTTAAACATAGGTATCTGCTACCTTTGGGAAGCATGACAGTCCTCTGGGAGTAAAATCCATTTATCCCATCCTGACAGAGCTATGCACAATAGGAGAGAGGAGGTAATCTTTCCTCCTCATCGAAAAAATAGACTGTCATAAAGCTGAATTACATGGTCACTTTTGGGATTTTCTTCATTTGTCCACATGTAGGTGTATGGAGTCATGTTAGGTTTGTTGTGTCTGAGATGACCACACAGTGATGGATGTTCTGCAGCAGCTCGGAGGAAAATGAACCAAGATCCTCTGGTGAGATCCAGGCATCAGAAGCCCTCTTAGATGTCATTTTAAATATCTGAAGCTTCTGACAGGTATTAAACAGAACCTACAGAAAAGCCACACCTTTCACCAACTGAAAGTCAGGTGAGATCTCACATATGGTGTCTCATTAATCCCATCTATACAGTCTATCACCACTGTTCCACACCTAGTCTGGAATTTGATCCACAGATCAAAGTTTCTAACAAAGTAGAAACTCTTGGTCTGTTGGTTGGAGTTCAGCTTTATGGGAATTTATCAAATTGACTAGTGAATCCTTTTTACCTCCTCCTTCGTCTTCTCTGTCCTCTCTCTGGGATCATTCCTGTTTCTAGCACAAATTTCCCCCAAATTTATGGAGTATGACTGGTCACTTCACATGTACTACTGCTTTCCTGAACATTAGTCTCATTAGATGACATTCTGAAGTATTGTCCTCTCATGGACAAGATCTTACAAGTAATGCTGCCAGAAATGCATTAATTTTGTGTAGTTTCACCTCTAAGTCCCATGAACACTGAGTCCAGGATTTGATTTTGTGGTTCTTTTCTCTACATTTCCAAGGCTTCAACATTTTTATATAAGACAATTAAGCACCATTAAAAGCCTAAAAATGCTACAGAAATGGGTAAAGATAGCAAACCTTTGGGCTTAGCCCAGAGAGGAAAAGAGAAGGAAATACTATGAGTATTTCTTCTACATCTGAATATGTATCTAAAATCTGAATCAAAATAATTTCTACTTAAAGAAGAATTACATTACAGATACTTTTAATAATGCTGTGTATGGCATCACAAAACACAAAAGTCTTCATGATGCTTTGGAAAACCAACAGAAATTTAAACAAGATAC
>WEIT01003296.1:0-33934 GCA_013389985.1 Dryoscopus gambensis | reverse complement strand
TTTTATTATTTTGTTTTGTCTGGGGTGGTTGGTTCGTTGTTGGTTTGGTTTGGGGGGGGGATTTCTTTTAGGTCTGCTTGTATATTTTTTAAAAGAGATACATTCCTCTTATGCATTAGCTTCAGGTAAGAATGAATTCTATAAATTCTAAGTTGGTTTCAGTCAGACTTCTGATCCCTCTCCTCTTTCACCAGCTTCACCACTTGTCACTCAGGGACTTTGAGTAGGTCTCATAAGGTTTTTGTATTTAACAGCACAGGTGTGATAGCTGTTCTGAGGATAATGAAGTACTGTGCCTCCAATTTGTGCTGGCCTGCAGAGGGACAACTTAACTCTCACCACACTCTTCCTTCAGAGGATAAAACCTTGAACCTAATGATCTTCAACTCAATCTGAACAGAAACTTAAATAACTCTTCTGCTGAGGCAACCTTTCTCATGGCTGAGGATAAGTGTAATTTTAGTCTGAGTTCTAACGTGATGATTTTATGTAAAGTGTTTGAAGAAGATAGTTAAAGTCAGATAAAATTTGTTTGGTTGATGGGTGTGAGGAGCTTCAGTCATCTTCCAGCAACAGTGGTGCAGCACAGGGAGGATAAAAGTGACTTACTGACATCTGTTGCTTTGATGCCCCTTTTCTAGCTCTCCTATAACTTCTGCCAGTAGAGATCAGTATAGGTGCACTGATGAAATGTGTACGTGGTATGAGCTAGTCCCTAGATTTAATCTTTTGATGACATCAGCTACTCTTCTGACCTATTTATGGCCTTCTCTGAAACAACACTTTGACTTGGGTCATGCCCAAATTGGTGATTAAATGATGGTGGTTGCAGTGAATAAGCTCAGGCCTAAGCACGTGTTTCTGTGCAGTGGCTGCCCCAGCCTAACTAGATCACAGAATATTCTGATTTGGAGAGACCCACTAGGATCATCAAGTCCAGCTCTTCAGCGAGTGACACATCCAGGGAACAACCGTGTTGTTATTAGTACCATGCTCTGACAGGCTGAGCTAATCCCAGGGTCATATACCTCTTCATCCAGACTCCTTGCTCCAGGAATATTTAACTGTAATGGTTTCAGATTTTCATAAAATTATATCTCTGCTCATGAATTATAATAAAATTTAAATTGCAATAAAATGTGCAGCTCCTCTGACTGAGAGGTAAGTAAGCATCTAAGTTTTTAGCCATATTTTGAAGCCATCCTACTTCTGGAAATTACTGTTTTATGTGGCAGCTGCTTATCTGTGCCTCTAGATGGAGATCCTATCCATTTAACTGAAGCCTCTGGAGAAAGCTGTGGGATGCTTCAATAAGAGCCCCATTTTGCCTTTCATATTCCTAAGACTAAATTTTTCTTTTTTCTCTGATTTCTGGATTATAAATTTATTTTGATCTTAGCAACTAGACATATTTCATAGCTTACCTGGAAAAAAAAAAGCAAAAAATATTCTTCAGTTCTAGCTTTCAATAGCAAGAGCATCCCTACCTATTTACTTTGCCTGAAGTGTAGTGCTGAACCCCTCTGCTTTATAATTGCCATTCTGAAAATTCCCTCTACTGTGTAAGCACCTCTGACAAGTGGAGGTGTGCAGGATTGCAGCTGGGACTCAGAAGGAATGATATGACCATAGCATTCAGTCACTTTTATTATATGGATAAACCATTTTATCCCATGGTTCCACAAGAACAGAGAGGAAAACCTTCTATAACTTCACCAAGAGACTTGGCTATTTTCTTGCTGTCTTTGGACCAAGTTTTTTTACATATAATCCTAGCAAGAATAAGGAGGCATGTGAGTCAAAGTATCTTCTGTAGTCCAGGAGGTAAAAATCCCTTTTTTTGGATCAAAACCAGTTAGATAAAACCATGCCTATAAAGCATATTTTTCAAATTGCCCAATGCAGTGGGATGCAGAGTTTAGCTTATAATGGTATCAGCTGCCCAAAGACAGAATGGAAATTCTCTCTTGATTATACAGGTCCTGGAAAACAAAAACATGTCTGCAGCCAAACCTATACTTACAGAAAGGTAATATTTCATGTGCCTCAGTACCAGTGGGTGACTATCAGAATAACAATAGTAATAGTAATAACAGTACAAATTTATTAAAAATACTTGGTTATTCAGATCTTTGAGGAAAAGCTACCTCTTTTTTTCTTTTTTTTTCTTTTTTTTTTTTTTAATGTCCTGAAGCCAGAGAAATTATTGTTTGTTTGGGTTTTTTTTTTTCTTGTAGTATCTAAACTTTTCCTTGTGTGATATTTATTACAAACAAGCTGGGTTCATGGCACTATAATTACTTCTATGTAGTTTTTCTATATTTGTTTCTATATAGTTTTAGACTATAAGAGCAGCAGTGTGCAAGATGTAGTTAACAGCTTTACAAATCCTCAGACCCTAACATGCCCTGAGGCAGCAGTTTTGGTGCCAGCATTGACACCTACTCATGCACAGTCCCCTGCTGCTTTTGGGGGAATATTTTCATTTCTGCCTTGCTTCAATTGTTGTTTGTGGCACACTGTTGGTTTGCTTTTTTTAATACTCTTTGACTCTGATCTACTTGCTGTTTCAAGATGTGTGCAGAAATTTTTAATTTTGCCCATACATATCCTTCACAATGAGATGGGGAAAAGTAGATCCAGACAGGCCCACAGGATATCTTTTTTGCAGGACACGTGTTGATTGAGAAAAACAAAAGTGCATGAATATTAAAACAAATGGACCACACCAGGACAGTAACACTTAGCAAAGATGTTTCTAGTTTCAAAAGGGTTGCAGAAGATAATCTGTGTGGTGAAGATTTTAGTCTTCAGGTGTTTGGGTATTTTCTGAAATGTATTTTTACCAAAAGTCCAGACTATATCTATATTCTCTCTCAAAGTCTACAATAAATTCTGGCTAACAAACTTAGGATATTTATTGCAGATGTAAGGATTTTTTTTCTCTTTTTTTGTTTTGACACTGTGAGTTTAAAATGGTACTAGGAAGAAATTTAGAATCAAAATCAATTCAGTTCAGGAAAAAAATTCTGTTCTTGCCACAGCTAACATCAAATCCATTTTACATAGGTTTGGGCTGAATAGGAACTAGATCAAAAAAAGAAAGTTAAAGAAGTATATTTCCTTCTGCTTGAGAGTTAGATGCTGAAATACACTCAGAATGGCACTGCACATAGATTCTTGGGTAATCCTGTTTAAATCACAAATATAACTTTCAGGTGCAGATCATTTGTTGCCTCTTTCATGTCTTGACCTTTATATGGTTTCAGAGAATTCAAAGAAGACATAAAATCCTTACCAAATTTAGGTTGTCAATATGCACAATACAGAAGAAGGGTTTGTCTAACAAACTTTGACAGGCGTGATGTATCAGCTATTTTTTCAATATACCAAACATTTCCATAGTCTGTTTTGTGAGAGATGTTGCAGATATATTTTAAATTTAAAATTACAACATTTGCTACAAGATTCGCCTGCACCAAATGGATGTGTTCCTGTCAAGGTAAGTGGAAAGCACAACTCAGCAGGATGTGATGTTCATGTATGCCCCAGTTCTGCCCTAAAATGTTGGCCAGTCAAAAGAAGGGAATGATTTTCAGTACTATGAGTTCTTTAGAGGGAGAAACTACTGCACTGGGAATGTTTCACAAGTACATATCAAATCCCAAACAATTAATTATTTTATATGTGGATTTCTTGGCTCTGGACAGTTTCCATGCAGTGATTATGGTGTTTCCACGCCACAAAGTCATATATATTTTGAAATATATTGCAGAAAATTACCTTGGTTGCTTTTCAGGTCACAAGAGACATTCCTTGCCTTTTCTGGGTATCCTCTGTTTAACAAGAATGTACTTAGTGTAGAGGGATAAATTATGGTAGCCCGTGGGAGTCAGTGCCATATTGTGCAACTCACACAAACACCCATGGGCTTGCAGAGGAAAGCTCTGTTTGTTCAAGAGTAAGATCTGGTATTTCTCACACAGGAGGTCATATTACCTTAAAATGCCTCTGCCCCGTAGGTCTGCCTGATGAATAACATCTGCTCCCATAACAACTTTCTCTCCAGCAGGAGAGATGGGCTCTGTGGCAAGGCAGAAACAAAAGCAGTCCGCAGGCAGTCCTGCACCGAGGCAGCAAGAGGCCGCGATGAGAAACAGAACCCTCTCTGTGCACCTGATTCCAGCTCTGCCGGAGCCAACAGAAGACTCAGGGGCTCTTGGGTTAGGAAGCGTGCACACCCCTGCCTCTGCTCATGTAATTTTCGTACTGTGACACTATATGTCAGTGGAAGTCAGGTGTTTCTCTGCAGCCCTACACCCTCTCATCAACATACACAGCAAAACATGCTTCACTTTGCAATCACACTGATGCAAGCAAAGGAAGTTTTCACTGGAGCTGGCAACGGCAGATATTTCCCCATACCTCAGAAAGCTGTAGTCCAGCAGTTTGCAGTCCAGAGCTACCAGCCTTCTTAAAGGCTGAAAGGTTTTGTGCAGAGATCACTGGGAAAGGGACCCCTTTGTTTTGCTTCCATTTACATTAACACAGTGAAATCCTATTCCTAGCAAGTAAAATTAGCTTTTAGCTTTCATCCATCTCCTTGCATCCCATAGACTCCTATAAAATCAGGGGAATTGTTACCGAATTACCAATATTTCCAGTGAAAACGTGTAAAAATTTCACCTGAAAAGACTTAGGAATAAAGTTAGCTGGGAGATGGTAATTTGGTTTCACAAGTTTCAGGTTTTTAAAATTAATTTTGTTCTTTGGTGGAATGAAAACAAAACTTCTGAACAGTTTTTCAATAATATATTGCAGAGAAACACTTATTTTCTATACAGCACTATTTTTTCAGCTCTGATGCATTCTCACTCATTTCCATTTTTGCTCCCCCACTCACTTTCTGTCACCAGAGGTAGCTGCAGAGCCCTGGATCACGGAATCTCTTCAGCTGAATTTTTTTTTTTAAACCAATACATCTCTATGCGTGATTTTGTCTTTTCATTAAAAATGCATTCTGTTAAGAATGTTCATAAACAACTCTGCTTGGGAGTAATTCTTAGCTCGTCCAAAAAATTGATGTCTTACACATCTAACTGGATAACTAGCTGCTCAGCTGTGAAGCTTTGGGAGAAAAATACACAGTGAATTGCTGAAATGACAGTCTATATATTAAAGGTGTCCTGTCGACATTTTTGCACAGAGTAGAAATTCTGTTACATTGCACTCAGCCTATTCTTATTGTACAAAGCACACACTGAACTAAAGCATTCCTCTTCCTTTTTTTGTTATCTTGAACCTGATGCCAAGGATTTTAGGGAGGTACCTCTAAATAGATAGCAGGGGAAAAAAAGTCTGTCTAGGCTTATGTTCCTCTATTTATCCATGTGTTCACTTCAACATGGAATTGGCAAAGGAATTTTAGCTGTTTCTGAAAGCAAAGGCAAATGCATGAACCCCACCCTCTGCCACTTGTGTTTCTTTAAGTATAAATTGCAAGATTACAAAGTTGCCTCAGACAGAAAACCTTTTACCCTGGTTTAGCATTTTGACTTTTCCATGGAGACAGACTTGCTTATTTTTCTGAGAGGTCAGAAGGGGTTTTGCTGCTGTGCTGATATTTTGCATCATCTTCTTTCTTTCCCATCTGAAAAAAAGAAAAAAAACAAAAGAACCGTTCTGAATGACAGTAAAAATGCATTGCTCCTTTTAAGTGACGTGGACCGCATATGTCAGTGCATCACCAAGTTAGTCAGAGGGACCAGAGGAGAATTCCTTAATCCCTGGTGTATAGAGGAGCCATACACAGATGAATTTTTTGTCTTCCTGTGATTGCACCACCATGTTTAGAAACTCTCTCTTAAGGAGGTGATGCCTTATGTGTGGGGGCAAAAAAAGGAGAGTATTATAATTAGAAAAAAACCTAACTTTCCTGTCACATCTGGCCTTCATGCTTCAATAATCCCTTGAGCACAGCTCATAAATAATGAGCACTCAGAGACAGGCTGTACAATTCCAGTGCATTCTACCAACTTCCAGGGGTTGCACAAAATGATAGAACATATCCTGAAGGCAGAAGTGTGCACTGTTTTCTTAGTCTTCTTTCAAACCTATATCGCTAGCAATTTAATTACTATTTATTGAGCACTGCCAATAGGGTATACAGGGCACAAAAAAGAATTGCTATGTGTAAACAGAACTGATTTTTATCTGTTTCTTTATTTAGCATTACCCTGCTATCCATTTCAGACCTTTTGTTGTAGCATAGTGTGATACAGATTAAAAATATTGTGATTTGAAAAATCATGGGGAAAGTGCAATCAAGCAAGCATCAAAAGATAATCTCATCATGTTTTAAAAAACCCAGCCAAACAACAATGCCTTATCCAGGTACAAATACTCAAAAGTAAGTAAAAAATAATTTTAATCTTACTGAAATTGAATAAAATAGAAATAAACTAGATAGCCAAATGCTCAGCTGAGGTGATTTTACTAACTCTGTTAACTTCAACTCTTTTGTTTATTGATAAACTAATTAGTTTGATGCAGTGCCAAAAGCTTTGTATATGTTGACTAAAAAAGGAACTGGAGGGTAAGAAAATTGGAGGAAATATGATAAAAACCCATTCCATAAACCTCACGGAAGCAAGCCCGGGTGGAACATGAAAGAAAGATGGAAACAGAGATCTCCTTCATATGATCTGCCTCTCAGTAAATCACAGCTTCATTTTGGGTTATAAGAATGTTACACCCTCAGGTCTGGACTTCTTTATTTGGAATAGGGTTTGAAATGAGCAAAGTGAACTATTTTGCTAGCAAGAAAGAAAACAATATGGAGGTTCAGCTCCAAAATACTCAATTCAATATTAGTTTTTAAAAATAACAAGGAGAAAAATGCATCTGAGAACTTAAAATTGTAGTTTTGGATCCGTGCCTTTTTCACATATTTAGAGCTAGCCTATTGCTCTGTTATTCTTAAACTGTACACTGTAAGGTGTTTCCTTTAGCCAAAGCTGACTGTTTTCTCCTGAATACCTCTTCTACCTCTAAACTCTTGCCAAATTGGTTTTTGTGGGATCCATTCCTTAAAGGCAACGGGACTAACTTCCTGATGGTATCTGTTTTCTTTTCTTCCCTCTGCAGGCTTAAGTTGTAACTGGGTACCTTGTTATCAGAAGCGAAATGAATAACTCAACGTATATAAACTCTTCCACTGAAAATGTGATGGCTTTGGAGAGCCCCTATAAAACTGTTGAGGTGGTGTTCATCGTCCTGGTGGCAGGGTCTCTCAGTCTCGTCACCATAATTGGGAACATCTTGGTCATGGTGTCAATCAAAGTCAACAGGCACCTCCAGACTGTCAACAACTATTTCCTGTTCAGCCTGGCCTGCGCTGACTTGATCATCGGCATCTTTTCCATGAACCTGTACACCCTCTACACTGTGATAGGCTACTGGCCCTTAGGGCCTGTGGTGTGTGACCTCTGGCTGGCTCTTGACTATGTGGTCAGCAATGCCTCTGTAATGAACCTGCTCATTATCAGCTTTGACAGATACTTTTGTGTCACCAAGCCTCTGACGTATCCCGTGAAGAGGACCACGAAGATGGCGGGCATGATGATCGCAGCTGCCTGGGTGCTGTCCTTCATCCTGTGGGCCCCTGCAATTCTCTTCTGGCAATTCATTGTGGGAGGAAGGACTGTCCCAGATGGGGATTGCTACATCCAGTTTTTTTCCAACCCTGCTGTCACTTTTGGCACTGCCATTGCAGCCTTCTATTTGCCTGTTATCATCATGACTGTCCTTTACTGGCAAATCTCTCGAGCCAGTAAGAGTCGGATAAAGAAAGGAAAAAAGGAAGCAGCCCAAAACCAAGAAACAGTTTCCCCCAGCCTTGTCCAAGGTAAAATAGTGAAACCAAACAATAACAATATCCCGACCAGCGGAGATGGGTTGGAGCACAGCAAAATTCAGAATGGAAAAACCAGTGAAGAGACTGTGACTGATAACTGTGTTCAAGGGGAGAAGGAGAGCTCCAACGACTCCACCTCTGTCAGTGTGGTCGCTTCCAACTTGAAAGAGGAGGAAGGTACCAAAGATTCCAGACAGGCTTCTGCCTCCCAAGACCATCTGAAAGCAGAAAACTCCAAGCTGACGTGCATCAGGATAGTCACCAAGTCCCAAAAAGGGGACTGCTGTGCCCCTACCAACACTACCGTGGAGATCGTAGGCACAAACGGGGAGGAGAAGCAGAATAGCGTAGCCCGTAAAATCGTCAAGATGACAAAGCAGCCAGCCAAAAAGAAACCACCCCCTTCTAGGGAGAAAAAAGTGACTAGGACTATTTTGGCCATCCTCCTGGCCTTCATCATCACCTGGACCCCGTACAATGTGATGGTGCTCATCAACAGCTTCTGCACATCCTGCATCCCTAACACTGTATGGACCATAGGTTACTGGCTCTGTTACATCAACAGCACCATCAACCCCGCTTGCTATGCGCTCTGCAATGCAACCTTCAAGAAGACCTTTAAGCACCTTCTTATGTGCCATTACAAGAATATAGGAGCTACAAGGTAAAAATAGTAACGAAAATAATTATGGAAAGGGTGAAGAAGTTCCAAATTAAATTTTAAAAAAACCCCAATGCTATAGCACTTTATGCTCTCTATGGAATGTGCAATCCAGGATGTTAGTGGAAATACTGATAAGTGGCATCAGCTGTACCCCTGAGGACTACACTTAAAAACATTTTTTTAATAAATGAAAATAAATCTTTGGGACATGGGGATGTTTGAGAAATTATTCAAGGATGTGGACTGGAGGCACAGTTCCTTACTTTCTGAGAGTATTCTGCAGAAGGGCTTTAAAGTCTATGATATTTGGTCATTCTGTGTAAAAAACTTGTTCTTTCATTCTCTTTTTCTTGTTTTTTCCTGTGTGTATTTAATACATCTTCATCCAGGGATAAAACCCTCAAATTTTAATAATAACTGTGTAAAAGAGGCATAGGAGTTTGGAAGATCATTGCATAATCCAAATCAATCACGGCAGAAATTTTCTAAAGCTCAAAGTTTTCTAAAGCTGTTTTGCTACAGTCCTGTAAGAAGCTTAATGTTAGGTAAATCATGATGAAAGTTTTTTTATGTTGTTTACGACACCATCATTTCCAAAACTGCGTCAGTTCTGAAAGTGTACTTATGCTCTCAACATGTAATCATTGTGTATTGTTTGAGGTCTGCTGGTTGCCCCTTCCCAGGGGCTTTTGTTCTGTGACTACTTCATCACATCAAGATTAAAGTGAAAAGACGTGGTCTCATCCAGATTGCTACATGCCAAGACTTCTTCAGTCTCCATGTAAACCAAAGCTTTTGAGATGATTTTGTTCACTTTGTTCATCACATAACATCAACCTGTGGATTTGTCTTTTACGTCCATTAGCCTTCTCTTCCTTTTTGTACCTTACTCGTCCAGGGCAAGACTGAACATCAAAAGAAGTTTTCAATTCAAAGGTCTCATCCAGTCAGCCACCATGGTGGCCAAAAAAGGGTCTCAGCCGAAGAATAGAAACAAGATTATTGCTAGGAAGATGAAATGTTACATCCATTTAAAGCTGAATGTACAGATGAAGAGGTATGTTGAGGGTGCACAGAAGGAATAGTTAATATTAGATGACCATGCTCTTGGCCTGTCAAAAGATGATTCTATGATTCATTTACTGAGGAAAAGAATAAGACTGACATAGCCACCTAGGTCAAGCTCTGCTAGGCCCTTAGTGTGAAGCTGGGGTCCTTTCTGAGTGAATCCTGGACAAGATGTTTGCTTTCTGGAAAAGATATTGGTCACATTGCCTTGTGTACTACCTGGGAGCCATACCTGTAAGCCAAGGGATAACACTAATAAAAAGGCAGAGAGGAAAACTGATTATACAAAACTAGATACTGAAATAGTCTGGATGGGAGTCTGGCGAGGGTAAAGTTCAAATACTTTCTGCTATTCCACACTAGGTGAAATTTAGATTATTTTTGCCTGACAAAGAGTTTAGTACTCCAATATTTGATATTTACTGTAGCAAAACTAAGCACTGTGTGGACAGGTCAAAAGATATCAGATTACTGAAAACAGAGACTGTCTGTGAGTTATGCGTATGTTATTTACCTCCTTATTAGAAACTTTAACTTCTAGGCCCTAGAAGGTACATTTATATATTTTGTTACCCAAAAATAGCATAAACAGTGTCCTGAGAGTCTCTTTTCTGGAATGAAAGCCACCCACCAAACAGGACACCAATTCATTCTGTTATTTCATGCTATCACATTAGAGTATTCCAAAATGCACCTCAAAGTAGGAGCCTCTGAAACTGCAGAGAAACGAATCTTGCAGAATTAAGCTTTACATTTGACAATCTTATTGGAACACAGTGTCAAAGCACTTTGGTATCATGACAATTTTCATGTTTCTTAGTACAAGTTCCCAGCAGGAAGTTAAAACGGGGAGGATTAAACTGCAGTAAATTAAGGCCACGTTAAACTCAGGATTAATGTGTCTTAAAATGAAGTCATTGAATTTATACCCCTAGTGATTTCAATCTAATATAACTGTCTCCATAAAGCCAAGGATCTAATTTTGAAACCCCCACTTGCCTCGAGTCATATCTACTATCGCTGTTTTCATCTTCCTGCTTGTAAGGAAGAATAACTCAGTGACAAAGCTTGCAAAACTGAGCACTGCTTGCCTTCTAAAACTTCATTCACGAGGTTTATCTTGACAGGTCAAAGGAAGGACTTACACATTTCTAGGTTGTTCATTCTCTTACAGAGTTAAAAAATCCAGATAAAATCCCTAGATAAAATAAAATCAAATATGTTCCATTTCTAAAACTGACTTCTTTAGAAAAGTTTCATAAAAGAAACACACCTGCTTCTTTCTTTCAGCAAGTGCTGTGGCTATCAATAGTACAGGTGCTGAAATTGGGAAATAATGGTTTGTATAGCCATATTTAATCTTTTAACTGTGGTTTTCCGGCAGGTGTGCAAATCCTTTACAAGAAGCTGTCACTTGTTCATAATTAATCTAACAGCTAAGGACACTCCTACAGGTTAAGAAGTGTGACAGATAGATTACAACTATGCTTCTTCATCATGTGATATGGTAACACTCAAAATACCACAGGAAAAAAAAAAGTATTTTGAGGCCAGCATTCATGTAACAAACAAGCAAAGGAGAAATATCAGTTCAAATGTTTCTAGCACTTTTCCCTGGCACAACCCTCACTTTTGATCCCAAAAGACAAGGTGCTTTAATTTGTGTTATACTATATTTAAAAGGCTTGCAGGATACACAGTCCTCTGTGTTTCCACACTGTAACAGTTCCATGGCACCTCTACATTTGCAAACAATTAAACAAATAGATGACATAACGCACGTATCCACAGGCATGCAAACACACAACATACATGAAATATACATGAAAAATACATGAAAAATAACCAACTAATATTCAAGATATTGCATGGAATCTTGTCTGCCTCATGTGCATTACTAGATGCTGGCAGGTGCAGAGCCAACCCTTACTACACTGTCTAGTGCCTCCTGAAGGCAGAGAAGAGGCAGAGTGTGCCCTGAGATCCTGGGTACTTCTTGGGTCTTCAGCTGGCTCAGTAAGACAAAAATGTCATAATGGTTCAGAACTGCGACATAATTTGTTCTTGAATATCCTTTGAGCTTTCATGTCTTTCCTTTGTGTCCCAAAGCACGTTCACCAGGTTTCACTTCCCTTCTGAGTGATAATTCTGCGGGATTTAGATGTCAGTTTTGAAGAGCAGCTCTCCCTGGGTAACTTCAGCTTCCCTGGCTGTCACCTGCACCCCATGGTCCCCAAGGCCCCAGGTGGCCCTGCTTCTGGAGCTGCCTCATCTTCACCTTGGGCTTGGCCAGAGGATCCCAGTGGCACATCCGCACCATGTGCTGCTCTGGCCACTTTTGTTTCTCACAGAAATCAAGCACACTGTGCAGGTGACTCGTGAGAACAAAAAGAAAGAGGAAAAAAAAATACCAAAATGATAACCACCAACAAAAAACTGCAGCTAGAACTTCTTGCCCCCTCCTTTTCTTCCTCTTTCACTATTTCCAGAAAGAGGCAGCCCATGGGGAATGATTTGTGTTGTCACGGGACAGCCCTACCTTTACTCTCCAGGAACAAAACAGCTTCTTGAAGATGCATCAATCCAGTGGGCAACTTTTCTGAGTAATAAAGGTGTCTGTGGTAAAAGAAAAAGAGAAGGGAAAAGAGAAAAGAGAAAGGAGAAAAGAGAGAAGAGAAGAGAAGAGAAGAGAAGAGAAGAGAAGAGAAGAGAAGAGAAAAAGCAAGCTAAAGCAATATTGAAAATCTGCTTTCCAGTGAGAACAAAATCTAAGAAAAACTTGTCAGCCTTCTTTCTGTTGGAGATTTTCATTTGATTTATTAGGAATCATAGGATCTATTCAAAGGTAGCAACGTATTTGAATGTTGCCTGATGAAAGACAGTCCAAAGACAACAAACACATCTATATAGGTCAGATTGCTTTTTCTTTCCTTCTTTCATTCTTTGTTTGCTGTACAAATGCTCACAGGGTAGGGAGTGCTCAAGTGGACCGCAGGGATCAGTTGTTTGGCATTCACAAAGCATGAAGGGGAAAAAAGGCAAGTGCTAACTCTATCAGCCCTCTGTTTTATACTCTTCCGGTGGAGGAAAATATACTGACGAGAAGAGGTGCCTTTATGAAGTGTGGCTGTGGTGAGAACAGCCCACACACCACTGAAGAAACCTTGAAGTGGCCCAGCAGCTCCTGGCCTCCCATCCAGGGACAGGAACAGGAGGGCACAGAATTTTTTTTGGTTTTATCTCCTTGTGGATTTGAATGTGTCCATCTGTCTGTGGGACTTGCTAGCAAACTCACTGTCCCCTTCCCCAGTTTTAACCAATTTTGGTCTCTGTTCTTCATTCCTGTGAATGAGACATTCCTGTGGATGAGTGTTGCCTCGGGATATAGCTCCCAGTTTCTCCTGTGGTGCTGAGGTGGCACACTTTGAATTTTTCACCTCTGTTGACAGTACCTCTCCTTGCTGCTTCTGTGCCCCAAAACTAATCGTGGCAGTGGCCTAGCAGGACTGAATAGGTAAAGCATCCTGACAGCCACACTGCTGCAAAGCTGACATGAATGCAGCTGGTGGCGGGGATTGGAGAAGAGCGATGCTGATGTTTTTCTCCCTCCCCTTAAAATACATCCTAAAAATCTTTATTTTTTGACAAATTGTGGTGTTTCTAGGGGTGAGAAGCTAAAGTCTTACAGAAGAAATGGCAGGAAAACAAACTCTGGCCCTGTGCATGGAGGGTGTTTGCTGACAGTGAGTTTGGAGTTTAACAGTCCCAGATGACAGCAGTGCAAGTGGTAGAAATTGAGAGGCTAAAAAGAAGGCAGCTTTTCTTTCACACTGGGTCTATGTACCATGCCTAGAGATACTTAAAAGGGTATGATTTCTATACAATATTGCTTTTACAGTTCTTGTATGTCATGAAATGCTCTAGACTTTTAAGGAATCTTTCCTTTTTAAAATTTATAGAATATCTGGCCTTGAAGGGACATGAGAGATGGTCTTTAATTTGCTGTGGCCTCTCTTCTCTGCCTGTTTTTCCCTCTTTTGCCATAGTTGTAACAAAAAGCTTTCCTCCTTCCTCACTTTAACAAGTCACCTGTGTTTTACCTACAGACATGCAGTTTCATTTGCCTCTCATACACTGTGAATGCTGGTACTCAACCTCTTTAATTCCACCCAAAAACTGCTTCCCTAGTGTGCACATCCCGCTCCACTGGAGCCCAAGCTACTGTGGGAGTGGTATGGGTTTTAAAATGGAAGTAAAACCAGCCCTCACATGAAACATAGCCAAATGACTTCTCTTGTTCCCCAGTTTTGTTATCTCTCTATTATGGAGATTAATTATTATTATGGATTAATTTTATGCTCTGTGCAATGGAAAGGCAGCCCTGCCTCCCTCCGAATCCCCTTTCATTCATGAGCTTACTAGAAGAGTATTCACTGAGAGTCCAAACCCAAGAATGTAATTATAGTAAGGTTAAGTTGAACATGAGTCATTTACCACAACCAATGCAATTATTTCTCCTATATTTTTAGTTCCCTCCTATTGCCATGGCCTCTTTTGCTACATTGTGGAACTAGTGGGTTACATGAGCATATTAGTCCTCCCAGGCCTCATATTTCAGGGTACTGGGTAGATTTGTTAAACACATTTTATTCCAGTATTAAAAAAATAAAGGAAAATGAATTCTGGTGTCTTTTGCCTTCCAAAGTTCTGCATTTCCTGAAAAGTGCCATTCAGCAACTACTCTTTTTCATCCTTCCACAGTGAGTTTCTTTTCTTTTCCTTTTTTCTTTTTCTTTTTTTTTTCTTGCCAAAAAGCACACAGAAACTATTTTCTGAGAGATGTCCCAAAGTGCTCTGACTCTGGCAGAAGCAGCTCTGTGTGGTACACGAGGCAGTGTGATCACAGCCCGTGTTACAGCGCCCTCGGAAGCAAGGATTTCACTGAGTGTTTATGTCTGGACTCACCTGACAGAAATGGAGAAAGCACAGGGGGACAAGGTTGGTGCTCTTACTTGCAAAGGGACAAGCAAGTCACAGCTGGATTGCTTTTCTGCTTCCCCCAGCTCGTGTAGGCTTCAGGGAGAAGGCTGGGATTTCTGCCCCTGCTGGAGACTCTGTCTCTACCTCTACCCCAAAGACAGCCCTTCTCTGAAGCACATCATGGTAGTAGTGGCAGTAATAATAATAATAAAAACACTGCTGGGAGTGCCATGATTGCCAATCAACAGACCTTCTTCTATCTTATCCCTTATTTCTGGTGCCACTTGGCTGAGGTGGTTGTAAGTTAGAGACTAGCAATTTGTAAATAACTTTAGATAGTGTGTTTTAATATGACCAACACCATATCTTGACTGTGTAAAAAATAATACATTATGTGTAATACTATCCAGATAAGGTTATAATGTAAATATATCTTCAATGAATGTCAAATTACTCTTCATGCTCTATGTACGAGGAAGAACCTCATCTCTTCTTGAGATCTTTTTTAACTTAAGGATATGAAAAACTCGTTATTCATTTATATACGTATAAAAAAACCCCTGCATTCTTTTCTTCAAAAGAAAATACTACTGCAAGAAAGAAGGGAATGTATGTGATATCCAAAATCATGTGGTAGAACCAGGAACTGAGGTTTTTACAAGTCGGGGACTGGTCAAATTCTTGATGCCGTACATTTGATCTCATATAAATAAGATAAGCACAAGTTTATGGTTAGCTCTGTAAAGCTGACCCACTTGATTATATATACATTATAGATATATATTTATATATGCTGTATAGATATACATATATTATACACAACATTCATACAGTGAAAGCAAAGTTTGATAAAGTCATATTAACTGGGAATTTGGATGTAATGTTGTGTTCCATTTGGAGGAAAAATATCTGTGTTATTCAGCAGCATTCTAACTTGTTATACAAGATGAAGAAAGAAGGTATTTCACCAAAACAAGCCATGAAGGAATAAGATGATGAGGGTTTGAAACATTTTGAAGACACAACTAAAATTACATGCAGTATATGTGTATGTACTTCTGCTGAGTTGTATTCCTAGTTAAAGCATTGCATTAAACAGAGAATTATAACAACAGTAAAAATGTGTTTGTATGTGGTATCTCTGTTTATTTTATCTTTCCACTGACTGAACTACTCTGTGAAATGTGGAACGGTGACAGATTGAGAGAAATGGTTTTCCTACAGTAGCCACAGGCAGTGAGAATGTCTGTAGTAACCAGAAAAAAAAAAAATTCTAACCTCCTTTTCCCCAGCTTTCTTGGAGAGTGTGAAGTTCAAGCGAGGTCTGAAGTACAACTTTACTTGTCCTTGTTTTGCCAACATCTTTGTTCCTCCTTCAGAAAATGTCACCTTTAACCACAATGTCCCTTGAGCAGTCTGACAAGGGCCTCCAATAAAACATTCCTCCAGATATTTCTTGTCATCCAAGTATTGAAAGGAAACAGGTATGATTCTTTTGTAGCCATCCTGTTATATCCAAGCAAAAGAAATTCTTTCATTACGAGGGGAGATGGCACCAGTAGCAACCAAATATACGTTGAGCTCCCTTTGCCTTATGAATGCAAACCTAGCTTCAGGGAAAGCTCGGAAAGCATCTGGGAGTAGAGATAGAAATAAGGTGCATATTCAGCTTCTCAGGGTCCCAGGACATGGTTTCACCCCCACTTCAGAAGCAGACGAGGCTCTGAAGCAGCAGAGGAAGCCAGTGGTGGTGAAGGGGGGCCATGCTTGCCCAGGTAAATCTAGGTTTTGGAGCACAGTCAGTCTATCAGTCTGACAAGTGATTGGAGAGAGGGTCTCTTGAGCATGGTGGATGCATCAGCTATGGCAAAGTCAGGATACTTTTGTCCAGCCACTCCAGAAAGGAAAGACATTTTAATAAGGTGATCTATGTTGGCTTCCTTTTTCTCAATTTTTGCTTCCTAAAATTTGAGGATCTTCACTGTTTCTACCTTGAGAGGACTTTATGCCTGTCTCAATCTCTCTGCCAAAGTCTTTCTGCCTCTGCCATTTGTTCTACTGTTTCTTCAGCCCAAGCTCACCTTCAGCCATTTCACCACCCTCCTGCCCACCACCTTTCCACAATGAAAGTGAGAAAAGCCAGTTTTTCAACTGCCTTTTCCTCAGGGCAGTCAGATAAATTGATGTGTTTGAACAGATTTGCTTACCCTGTATCTAAGCCCTCTTGAACCCTGCAGATCAGGGACTCTACTGATAGGCTGTAAGGTGGGAAAATTTTAAGAGGTAGACCCTGATGGTCAAAATATTTTTGTAAGAATCACAATAGAGACACAAACAGGTACCTGAACTCTGTTTTCCCAAGGCACAACTACTTTCGGCACGGGCATTTGTTATTTATACATGCATTTGGGATCAACATTGTTGAAACATACAGCTAAGGCTACCTGTAAATTCAGAACACTGATGCTAAATTTTCTGTCTTCTCACACATATTTTGAAAACTTTTTTGCCAGTGCTGATAGTACACAGTAGAAAAGGTACATGGATATGCCAGGTTACCTGCTTAAGCCATTCACTCACACTCAGTTTCACCACAGGGCTGTGAGCAAAGTTACCTCTTTCTTTAAAAGAGCAGAATCACACTTAGCACAATAAAAATTGCCACCTCAATCTTCAAGTACAGCCAGCAATATTTGCCGTTAATGTAATATCCGATAATGTACATCATCTCCCTCTGGAGAGGCATCTTGAGACAATGGCCACCAGGCCAGAAGTGTCTTTATTAAGTGCTTCTCTTTGAGGCCATTTATTAGCAGAAAATATTAGGTAAAGTATAGCTACCTACTTCACCCTGTGTTCTGGGAACACCCTAAGATAATCAATACAGAGAAATGCTGCTATTTAGTAAATCCATTAACACTGTTTCTGGCCTTTTGCCAATCATTGCATGCACTGTCTAGACATGGGAACCTATTTGGCAGCACTAGGAGATTGACACCTTCTTCTCCATGGAGCTTGCCAGCTTCACTTCTGCCAATACACAGAAAGAGGGAAAAGAATAAAACCAGCAAGAATGATATGGAAGAAGTAGAGAGACAAAAATAGTCCTTTCCTTCTGCTCTCAATGGTTTTACTGTCTTGCTGCCCTCGCCTACCTTATTTTGCTCCTTCCTCCCTCTCCCTGTCCCTTTCTTCCTCGCCTGTCTCTGACAAGTCTCATCTACCTCTCCAGGTTTCTCTCTCATTAACAGCTTGCTAAAGGTGCTAAATAAATCACTATGAAACCAAAGCCTTTGGCTGTAAAAATGTGAAGCAATGTAGGAGGGAAAGAGATAAGAAAGAATGTCTCAAACAACTGGAGTTAATTCATTTAGTTTAGGGACCAAAGGTTTCCCTGACTCCCCCCATAATCACTACTATCATTTTGCCTGCAGTTGAAAAATACTTTTAAACAGGGCTGAGCAGAGATGATTGAATCCATATGGCACAGGAGCAATATTCCTAAATGGCAGCCTTGTTCATGGAAGCTGCACCAAATAATTTTCTAGAACTACAGACACAGTGGATCTGTGGTTTTGCAAAATTCATCCTACTAAAATGCAGCCTAATAAAAGAATAGGGAGTAAGGTCAAAGCAGTTAAATCCCTCCAGCACAGAAGATCTAGCTTAGCTCCCATTTTAGATGGGAAGATTAAGAAGTGCCAGGAGCCCAAAGGAGCAAGAACTCTGTAAAAGTCGCACTCTTTGGCACAAATTAAGATACTTCTGGGTTGCCTGGCCAGGCTGTCATTTTGCATACAAAGAGCTAAGCTACTGCAAATGTTACATGTCTTTCAACACAAGTATTAGGCTTCAGTATTCCTGCCAGCAGCCAAGAGATGAGAGCAGAATTCAGTGTATACAGGCCTAGTTATTAAAACTGTCAATGTTCTGGATGTTTCACAGAAAACATAAACGAGAGATATCAAATATGGACATCAAATCCCAGATTTTGTTATGCTGTCTTTCTAAAATGAAAAATAAATAAATAAAAAGTTTCCAAGTGTTTTAATGAGCATATTTCCCATAACATGGAATATAATTTCCTTGTATGGAAAAAAGTCACCGTAATTTTATAAAGGGGATGATTGACATCTTCTGTTCAGTGGCTTTTACATCACGCTGAGAAGACATGAGCTAGGCAACTACAAAATAATGGACTCATTTGGGAACTTTCTAGTGAAACTTTTTTCCTGCTATAAAATGCTGATTTGTTAAATTTTTGGGGGGAGTGGGCAAAGTAAGAAGAGACTGAGGGGAGACTTCATTGCAGTTACAGCTTCCTCGTGAGGGGAAGAGGAGGGGCAGACACTGATCTCTTCTCTGTGGTGACAGTGACAGGACGCAAGGGAATGGCCTGAAGTTGTGTTAGAGGAAGTTTAGGTTGGATATCAGGGAAATATTCTTCATCCAGGGGGTGGTTGGGCACTGGAACAAGCTCCCCACGGAAGTGGTCACAGCACCAAGCCTGACAGAGCTCAAGAAGCTCAAGAAGCTCTTGGACACATGGTGTGACTCTAGGGGATGGTCCTGTGCAGGGTCAGGAGCTGGACCCGATGATCCTTGAGGGTACCTTCCAACTCAGCTTATTCTGTGAATATGTGATTTCAAAGGAATTCCTGGTTTTAAAATGCTCTAGGAAGAAAAAAGGGATAAGTTGTATGGCTTATGCACAGCCTTGAGCAGAGGCCCACCAGGGACGTGCACCAGGCTAGAACAAGCACAAGCAGATTTCCATAACATTTCACAGAGAGCAGGAATCACCACGATTTTTGTTCTGGGCATGCTTGTGTCATAATCCAGAGCATACAATCAGCATGATTATGCTTTTATGAACACTTATAGAGGCATTACTCTAATGCTCGGGACCCTGCAAAGAGGACTAAAAGGGAGGAATATATACTTTAAAAGATACATGCTAAAATATGTGTTAATCCTTTGGCAGACAGTTCAGAGTGGAAAGGGTTGAAAAGTGAAAGTCAATGGTGTTTGCAAAGAACTATGAAGCCACAGCAAGACGTGAAGATGAGGCATGTCACGCTTCATCTGTCAAAAGCAGGACACCTTCCTAGGGGCAATGTAGAAACAAAATTTACCCTAGAACAGGAACCTTATTGAAATGGGTTGAAGGCCTCTTTGGATACAGTTTTTTCTGCCTATACTGATGATAGGGAGAGCCAGGGGGACAGGCTCAGATGACCCTCTTTTGAACAGCTACAGTTAAACAAGATGCTTCTCAGTCCACGTGTGCACAGCTCCAGGGTTTCATAAGGTTTGTAGATGCAGCTGTAACAATAATTATAATAACTGGTGTTATACTGGGAAAAAATGAGACAAGTAGAGAGGGGAGGAAAGAAGAGAAATCCATTATGCAAAGCTGCAAATTGTATGGGGAGAAATTAAATGCTCTGTATCCAGGAGTGTCTTGTTCTAGACAATATTTGGTTCTTACAGCAATGACCGTGATGTCCAGCTTCCCACATCCTTGAATGCAGTAGAGCCACATTGGAGACAAGTATCCTGAGGGCACAGAGCAGCCCTCTTTCCTTACTCTGGGTGCAATGGTCACGGCTGGCATGGATCTGCTCATCTCATCCCTCACAAAGGCTCTTCATGAGAAGTGAGCAAAGCAGTAAGGCAAAGAGCTCCACCCTGGTGCAGTGCAAGCTGGAAAGGGCAGAGCAGGACTGCTCTGTTAACGGGGTCTGACATCCCCATCATGTTTTTCCCCTCTCCATCACTCCCTATTAGCATGCATCCCACCGAAGGTGCCAGGAAAGCCACTTCACAATAACATCACCCCACATGAATACTAACCTGAAGTGAGAGGAGCCTTACAAAAGGAACTGTGAACCTGATTGCAAAGGCCTAATGTGACAATCACCCAGAGGGCAAGGAAGGGACAGGCACTAGTTTACATACAATTTTTCCATTTCCATCCTCCCCTCCCTCTCTAAGTTTGCATTTTGCACAGAAGGGACAAATAACAGATTTGGATTCAATTCCATACAAGTTGCTGCTCTTCCTGTTATGCTGGACACAGGTTGTGACTGTGATGGATAAGCAATAAATATACTGAATAAAAAAATACCCCCTTGGCTGTTAATTTACCAGGAGAAGCTTTGAGACTCTGGTTTAAAGTAATTTCCGTTGCACAGCCTATCTCCTGCTGTATTGCCTTTTGCCTATTGTTCCAAGAAACCTCCTCCAAGGGGCTTCCTTTCTATTAGGTTATGGACCTAATAATGAAACAGTAATTCCTCAGGGGCCCAGACAGTGCTGATTACCTTCTAATGAGATAAAGTATCTCTCATCTCTAAGTCACTGCCTTGAAACCACCTCTGGTTTCTCCATGGCTCGAAGTGATCACAATCTGTTGATGACAAAATATGTTAATGGTGGTGGGTACTGCTGCCCCAAAGCAAAGCACTTAAAGGAAGAACCTAGATGAAACACAGAATTTAGGGAAGGAGCGTTGTGAGTTTTATCTTTAATTTCTGCTGTTTTTCATCAGGCCCATTGCTTACCTGAAACAAATTCAAAATTAACCTTCAAATCAGAGCAAATACAAGTCCAGCAACCATTTGTGAATATATCTCACTCACAAATTTGTCAGTAAGATATTCTAGAGTAAAAGTGGGAAGGGGAGGGAGGGGTGAAATATTATACCTGTGGTGACATAAGCATCAGAAAAGCAATTCAAAACTAGAAATGAAAAATTCAGCAAAATAAAAATTTCATTTAACACAATTCCATCATTTATTCTCTTATAATTGTATGTATTTCTAAATGATGCTGTAATAAATCAGTGAAATTCATGCACCATACAACATAAAATATTGAAAACAGTTTTCAGGATTTCTCATTTCATAGAATGTTGTGGAAATAAGTTTTTGTTCCAAGCCTAAACAAACAAAATAATAATTTCCTAGTTTTCCATGAGCTGGAAAACTGTATTTCAATGTCCCTAATATTTTTGTGTCTACCTCATGTGAATATACACAGAAAAGACTGAAAAACCTGAAGGCCAGGATGTTGACATACTAGACATCACAAAAGCAGGCACAGAAGCCAAAGTATAAATAACTACTGTCTCCCCAGTACAAATACTTATTTCAATATTTAAAATTTGTATTCAAAGCAATTGAGCAGTGAGTACAGTTTGAGCAGAGCAAAAGAAAAATCTTCTATTTTAAACCTCAGAAAAACACTGAAAAGCAGTACTTTTTCACAGTCTGTGAGGGGGTGTTTGCTGTCCTGTTCAGTTCCTCAGCTGGGAGGAGGTGGTTCAGCATCAGCATCAGCACACAGCCTGTCTCTCATGCCTGGTACAAACACGCCTCTCTAGACACCTGGGAGTGATCGGGCCTCGTAGAGTTTAGGCCAGCTGAGCAGGGGCAAGAAGTGCTTTTGTAGGAAGGGAACTCTTCCCTTCCTGCACAGCCTGGGTGCCAAATTCCCCATACCCCTGTTCCAGGAGCACAGCTCTGTGTATTGATCAGCACAATACAGCTGTCCACCCACGTGCTTATTAATGGGTAATAAACAGCTCAAGCACCCACAAGCTGCATTTTTCTTAGCACCAGCCTGGAATCAATTAAATAACCAGAAGGGCTCCAAGAGGTGCCGTCAACTGCAAAAGTTATTACACTCTCAGGATGTTTCACTGGAAACTCCCACACAAAGCAATTAGGTGTCAGATGCTCTTGTGTCATAATCAGGGGTTTTCGGTGGGGTTGGGGCCCCTCGTGGGCACTGCCTGGTGTGGGGTGGCAATGCTGCACACAGCCCTCAGCTCCCTGGGTCCCTCTGTGTTCAGCTACCTGGACTGACTTCTCTGTGGTCCTCAGGAGTAAGAGAGGAAATTAGAACAGCTTGAAAGGCGCATGGAGAACAAAGCCCAGAAAAAATTATCTGCAGCTGGCTCCCAGTAAGGAGCAAATCCTGTTTGCTGGTCAAAAAGCCCCAAAATACTGGGGGCTTTCCAAGGGAAATATGAGGAAACTTGAGTTAGGTATCCCATTTTCACTGCTTAATTTAACAGCTTGCTGTTAGTGTATGTGAAAAAGGCAATGGCAGCAAACACAGAGAAAATTAACCAGTGCAAAAAAAGAGTTAGACAGATTTAACATTTATGTTCAGAAAAAAAGAAAGACAAGATTTCTTTTCCTGGTTGTTTTTCCTAATAACATACAAGTTATTTTAAGTAGTCTCAGCTATGTTCTGTAGTGTAAAGCAACTTCCACCTTGGCTTTGTGACATTTCTCATACTGAGATTGTAGTGAACAAAGCAGAAGGGGAAGGTGATTGACTTCAGGTCACTAGACCACAGCAAGGAGAAAAAGTGAGCAAACATCTTCATCAGAAGTCAGCAATACCTAGCAGGTGTCATTTCCCCCGTGCCCACATATTCTGACATAAGAAACAAATAGTCCAAAAGTTTCATCAAAACATTCCTCACACACCCAAGCTCTTAGCCATAAGGACACAGAAACAGCCATGCAAAATGTCAGAGAAAGATACTTAAATGAGCTAAGATCAACTTACCGTGGTAGCTGAGGATAGACTCTGAGTTTTAAAGACTCCCTGTGCAGTGACAGGAGCAGAGGTAGAGGACTAAGTAGAGAGCTGGTAAAACATCCCCAGTGCCTAAATATTTGTAGCTGCATTGCTAGAGCTGCCTCTGGCTGCAGAGTGCTGACCATGGAGGGTGTCTGTTCATCCATAAGATCTGCTGGGATTCAAAAACTCATAAATTCATAAATATTCTTCTGCCTGTCTGCCCTGGTTTCAAGCAGGACAGAGTTAATTTTCTTCTTAGTAGCTGGTAAAGTGCTGTGTTTCGGATTTAGTATGAGAATAAGGTTATGAATACATTGATGCTTAAGTTGTTGCTAAGTAGTGTTTACCCAAACTCAAGGACTTTTCAGAAAGCAGGTGCACAAGAAGCATATCCAAGGTGGCTGACCTGAAATAAGCAAAGGGCTATTCCATACCGTAGCAGATCATGTTCAGTATATAAACTAGGGACAAATTGGCCAGGGGTAGCCAATCACTGCTCAGGGGCAGGCCGGGAATCAGGTGGTGAACACTTGTTCTGTGCAGCACTTGTCTTTCTTGGGTTTTATTTCCTGCTATCTCCTTTACATTATAATTATTAGCATTGTTATCCTTAGTATTATTTGAATTATATTTTACTTTGTTTCAATTATTAAGCTGTTCTTATCCATGAATTTTCACTTTTTTCCCAGCTCTTCTCCCAGTCCTGCCGTCAGCAGGGGCTGTCAGCAATGCCTCCTCATATCTTCTGTCTGAACTTTTCCTACCTTTCAAGAACCACAAGAGTGGAACAAAATGATTACTCCTTACCTGGTGGATACCTGCTGTTAGGAAACTCAGCTGTGGCAGAAGATGCCTATGGGTGCCTCAGATATTACCTGGGACAACTATCAGCACTGACTTTCACCCTTTTTTTTCCAGTGCTCTAAACAGGAGGTTAGGTGGTCACTCTGTTGAGCACGTTAAAAAGAAGAGATTGATGAATCTGGTGCTCTTATGGATTTAAATGGAAGAGGGATGTTTCAGCCTTCTTGGACATGACAGACAGATATGAACCAAGGTTTTCTAGTGGTAGACAACCATTCCTGGGCCACTGAAGCACTGCTTTAAGTGTGAGAAACCGGCAGCAAGCTGGGAAAAAATTGTACCTATAAATATAAAATTGACTTCCCTTTAGACGGATGTCTGGAAGCTCTGCATCTGGAGACATCCTATAAGGTCAATTCCTATTCATAACATATATTGGGAGTAATTCAAACACAACAGAATAATTACAGCAATAGGCTAGAAATAAAACTGCCCTTTCCTTCAGTGCTGTGGAAAGGCAGTATATTCCCCACGACACACTCATCCTTACTAACGCATTTGCAGCTGAAGACAATTGTTGCCAGCTGCTTAATCGGAGAGAAATGCATTGCAGTGATAAGTCATTCTCATGGACGAGCTTCACAGGGAGCTCTTCCAGCTAGGGAACCCAGGCTGTCACCCGTGATGCTCTGCCACTTGCCCAATGCTTCAGGCTCTTCAAATCAGGATCCAGACAGGTTTCTTCTCTCCAGCTCTGGAATTGCACAGTGGGGTTGCTCACCATTTGCTGACCGATGCAAGATCCTCCTTTCCCAGCCCAGATCAGTCACCCTTCTGGGTAACTCCCCTCAGTTTATATACTGGGCATGATGTTCTGAGGTGGGGAATATCCCTCTGCTCCCTTCAGGTCAGCTATCCCAGCTGTGCTCACTCCCAGTTTCTTTTGTGCGGCTTCACAAAGGCAGAGCATGAGACAAGGGGGAGAAAAAAGTCCTTAATGTAGGATAAACACAACTGAGCAAAAAACCCCAAAACATGAGTGCATTATCAACACCGTTCTCATTCAGAATCCAAAACACAGAACGGTAACAAGAAGAAATTAACTCTAACCCTGTCCTGGGTGAAACCAGGACACACATGCAGTTCTGTAAACTGATTCAACAGCTGACCACAAACACAAAGTAGGCTAATTAGAATTACACAGAAATAGGTCTGGGAGCTGAGATGATGAATCAGCTCGGGTTTCATGGCTCAGCAGTATTTCTTGAATAAAAATTGAGCTCTGGATCTCACCCAACCCTCCCCAGCCTTGCCCTTCCTCTTTCCTCTCCTTCTATCTCTCAGCTTTCACCTTCAGGAAAGACCTAGTGGCAGCCCTTTGCCTTGTGCTTAGGGTCACAGGCTTCTGAACTCCTGGACATCCCAGTGGTGATGCTCCAACTGTGCAAGAGGTTGCCTTTGAACATGAACTCATTTCCTTGTAGGCAGGAATCTTCCTTGAAACTAAGTTCCAGGGGTTATTGGAAACCTGTTCATTTTTAGGACTATCTGAAATGAGATGCCAACACACATGAAGGTGGATTCTGAGCCCTTTTTCTCTTCTGAACTCACAACACAAATTTTTGAAAATAATGAGATGAGGTGATTACTACAGTCATCCAGCTGAGACATTTTTTAGATGTCATTATTTCTTTTAGAAATAAAGTGATTCAGACAGACACTCAGACAATCCAAAGCATGTACTGAACCTTCTTTGAAACTTAATCCATTTGCAAGCTTTTTATTTTACACTAAATGAAGGAGCGTTCAAAGAACTGTATTTTTAACAGTGTGTTGCATTCACCACACAGTAAGAAAGCACAAGAGATGCCACTCCAGAATGCTATCTCTGTGTTTTTAGGTGCACCACTTCTACATATCCCTGGGAGCTTTCCTGATCTATGGCACTAACATTCCTATGCTAGTAGGAAGCAAATAAAAGGATATTTTGAAACCAAATCATCAAATATTTATGATTAAAATCTTCTCATAACCTTTGCTTTTCATCTCTGTGGAAAGATTAATGGGTACAGGGAACTGTCTCATAAAATAAAATTATAAAATTTTCACTCGAAAAAGAGTGAAATTGGGCAGAATAATCTATTTTCTGTGCCGAAATTATCACTAATACTGGTGAAATTCAGCATTTGTGTTCTCTTTTAGCCAGCTATAGCCCTATTCAGCAACAAAGTGGTCTGATACTAACTAGCCTTCATCAGCTACTTATCTGCCTTTATCATGGCAATTTGCCACTCTTTATTAAGCATAACTAGTGAACATCCATATAAACAAGAATCTAAATTTTTTTCTATCATCTCTCTAGAACTAAGCCTGCTACTTAACAAATCCTCAAGGAAAAAATTGACATGTAAGATCAGGGCTTGCATGCCCTTCAGTATGGGGAAAGATACCAGAGACCGAGTTCAGATTCTTTTTTCAAAATCCAAACATTTGAGCTCAGATTATAAGGCATAGATTCTTTTAATGCTGGAATTAAAAAAATACATATTTGAGTCAACCAAAGCTATTTGTCAAGTGTTTCTCAAAATTTATACTTAGGGAAAAAAAGAAAGTCAAAATCTTAGAATGAATAATTGAAATACCTTCAGGAAAATGTGAAAAAGAAAGGAATATCTTCAAAAAATGGCCTACATTATAGTTTAGTAGGTGGAAAAATTAAGGAAAGGAATAGTAAAACAAGTCTTGTTTCAGTTATGTATATTTTAAGAGAATGTCTAGTGAGAAAACATTTTGTTTGACCTAGTATTTTTTATTATCATTAATTTTAGATTAACTAATGAGGCAAAAAATAATTGCAAAACCTTAACCTCAATACAGTTGTCTACTCTGACCTTCTGCATAAGAGATACCATGAGTCACCATCAAGAGATTCTTACTGCAAGCTCAGAAATTCCACTTGAATTAAAACTTGTTTTATAGAAAAACTTTCTGCTGAATCTTGAGACATTTTAAAAATAATCCTGGTTTAGTGACAGCATTTCCTGGCAAGTATAATCCATTTCTTTTAAAGATGCCTCTGTGATTGATTATTCTTATCTTAAATATTTGCCATTGATTTCTGTTCTGAATCTGAGTAGCTTCAGCTTCCAGCCATGAGAGCCATCTGCAGATTTTTATACTTTCAGAAGGTTAAAATGTTGTTGTCTAGTAAATCTGCTCCTCTCATAGGCACTTATCTACCGCAAACAGGCACCATTTACCTTTAAAGATAAATGAAAAAGACATTTTACAGTAAAAAAGATTTTCCGGGACTCCAGTATCCCTTGTAGCTCTTTTCTAGACTTCTCAGTTTGTCAATATGCTTTTAAAAAATATGAAATAGAGCTGATTGTGAACACTGTTTTATTTGGAGCACCTTTCTCAGTGTAAAACAAAGCTTTCCATGGAAACACGTGGATTTACAGGATATTGCCGAACTGTCTCAGAATTAGACCAACCATGCAAATATTTTCTAGGACTGTGGCTGATACATGTACAAGTCATCTAAGTTCAAAGCAGGGATCTCAAATCTTTAACTCCGGTAATCCAAGGGATTGACCTAATCACTAAACCAGCAGTGCTCTACATTGATTGTCTCCAGTTGGAGTTGTTGCACTTTTTGTAACACACTGAGGCTCAGTGGAGCTAAACTGACGAAATTGTAGCTCATTGTGCATTGCACAGGCGCTTTCCTGGCACTGCTTCTGGCATGAATATCTTGGGTTCAAATTCCTGACCCAAATCCAGCAAAGCAGACGCCCACAAACCATGGCCCACAACCTGGTGGGAAGACCACCATCTTGGGTGTCCTGAGGGACTGTCCAAAGGGGCAAACATGTCCAGGCCCTGCTGCAGCACTCCCACAGGAGGGGAGCTCTGCCATGGCAGGGGAAAGAGCTGGCTGTGGCTGGGGACCACCAAGGAGGCTTAAATGCACCAGGTGCCAAGATGTACCCAGGCTGCAAGGCACCCCCTGGGACACTCCATCCAGCCACTGAATTCAAGTCCACGATGTCCTAGGGGAGTGCAACCACTACTTGCCAAAGGCTCCTTTGAATGCCTTTGAGTTCTCTAGCTTTCACACAGCAAATATCAGACAATTTTAGTTTGCGGGGCTAAAAACAATGACTATGCCTTGAAACATCCTGCAAAACACAATTTCTACTTTTCAGATAATCTTGGTTTACTTATAAAACCTGTATATAGTCTTGCTACATATGGTGGTAACAGCAGCTCTGCTTGTGATTGATCTTTATTTACTCAATCAGGCACTGCTGAGCCTCTCATCCTGCTACTACACCATCCCTAGAGCTCATGTTGCAAAGATTATCCACCCTGATCCTTCAGTCCTTTATCTCAGTCAGGATTTCTAAACACAGCCTTCATCTTAAGTAAGGCCTACAATTTTCATTCCTGGGTGAACAACCTTGCATTTAGCTGTATTAAATAAAAGTGATAGTTGTTCAGCTGAGCCCCCTATGCTGTCATCAACGTGCAGCTTTGGAAAGTTCCCACACATCTCATCCTTCCAGCTAGAGACAAGGTTTCCACAGCTGATGCGGCTGAGGGAATTGAGCAAAGAGAAAGGGATCAGGACAAAGAGGATGACACCAGGAAACCCTGGGAGATTTGCCCTTATTTACATATCAAAAGGCAACTCCAAAAATTGCCATGAAAAGATTTCTAGTTCTTAATCACCTACCAGCTATCTCTTCCATTCAGGACAACCAGGCCTCTGAGAAATGTGGAGCATCCCACATCTTCTAAAGTCCTCTCTTGCTCTGGAACTTGGCATTAACACCATTCATCCCTCCTGCAGCTTCAGGTCCTCACACAGCCAGTCAGCTTTGAAAGCAGTCACAGCCTTCTCCTGCTCTCTGTGACAAGAAACAAAAAGCAGTCCAGACAGGAGATTTTATATGACTGGAAGGCAGGCCTGCCTATGTTTTCCCAAAATACAGATATAATTACTGTGCCTCAGGCAAAGAGAAATAGGGACAGAGAAAGAATGTGTGCCTATAGGCACACAACACAGCTTAACTAGGTCCTGTACAATTCTTTTAGGTAATTTCTAGGCATTTTCCAGCTGTTCCATGCCCCAAATCACCTGGCAGTCAGGTTCTTATTTGTCTCAGACACATGGTAGCATTTTAGGTTTGGTGTGGATTTTTTTTAATGACTATCCAACTTGTGATGTTTATTTCAGTACTTGTTCCAGCCTCCGAAAATAGAGCAACTTTCCCAGAAAAATGTTAGGAAGCAGTGAAGTGACTCTATCCCAGGTAAAATGGGTGTACAAAGGAGTCTCTTCTGTTTGGCTTGTGCTTTATGAAAGTCTATTCACAATTTCCTCTCTATAAGGTGCAGCTTTTCGAAGATGTACACAAGCAGTCTTGTAGGACTACACCTTACACATGCAGGTGTGTCTGTGGAGTTTTTCTTTTTAATATTGAATCATATTGGCTCAGCTGGTCAGAGCATGGTGCTAACAACACCAAGGTTGTGGGTTTGATCCCTGGATGAGCCCTTCACTGCAGAGTTGGACTTGATGAACCTTGTGGGTCCCCTACAACACAGAATATTCTGCGGTTCTGTGATACTGTAGAACACTTGTAATTTGTCAGCTTGAAGGACTCCTCTCATCAGGGTCTCTTTTTCCTATTTTTTCCTGGATGCACAGGAGAATTATTCACATCACATTTTTTCCAAAGAAGCAAATTCCATCTCTGAGAGAGCAATCCCTGAAGCATTTACTGTGCTGTTGACTCCTGAATTATCCCTCCATTTCAGAAGAGAGTAACTTTCAGTGTTGGGGGTTTTTTTGCTTGTAGACGCCCAAAAAGGTTTTCTTGGAAATGCAGCCTTCTGCAAAGTTCATTTTTTGCCAACAAGCAACAAGCTGTGTTTCCTCCTCTACCTTTTGTTCATCTCCCCTAAGCCAATAGACTTTTAGGGCCAGCAGAGCACAGCCTGAAGGAGCAGGGTATATCCCTGCATGGAAAAACACACTGTGAGTAAAAAAGATGGTGTTTTCAGTATATGCAAGGGTTGTGATTACAGATTAATCCAGGCTACCCCAATCTCTACTGGTGAAACAATTATACTTTTCACTGAAATATGTTCCTGGTTAGTTTTAGAGTTCAAATTTTAAAGTGATGATGTTTGGGAACTTTTTTCCAATCCCACAATTAAAATATTTCTATCCAAACCTGCTCAACACTCTTACCCTTTAACTGTAGTGAAAGACCAATCTCTTGGTTTTACAAGTTTCTTAATACATGCAAATAAAATTTCCAGGGAAAATGGACAGCTTTTATGAAAGCAATACTTAAGGAAGAGAGCTAACATACCCATAAGGTTATATTTCAACAGGAAGAGTCTCTTTAAATGTAATCACTTATTTTAAAAGGGTAATATGTTCTTGGTCTCACAGCCCACTGCACGAGCAAAAAGAAAACATGGAGAGCTGTACCTTCCCTGAGGCAGTGGTCAAAGGGAAGGACTCTGATAAAATGCCTGTGAAAGACACCTAGGCAGCTTGTATCAAACAGGAGTGGCTCTCTATCACCCATTTCACAACCCCAACTCTGTACCCCCAGGCCCAGCAGTGAGGGGCCAGGGGCTGAGGCTGCTGCTACACAGGCACAACACCATTTCACGCTAGGAAAACAATCAGCATCACAGCAGATTAGCATAAACCCCTTTTCTTTCCCAGAGTGGGGAATTTCTTGATTACCATAAGCTGTAACCTCATTAAAATATCACAAGGAAAATAATATTTCTGACACTCACAGTGCTTTTGGTTTTTTAATTCACTCATCCTCACCAGGAGCAGTTATCGAGAGCGTGGGAGGACAACTCCTCTTAACCAGAAGCAGCCTTCAAGGGCAAACAGCTCTGATCCAGGCTCCTGAGGAAGGGGGAGCAGACAATCCCCAAAGGAAGTAAATCTTCAAAGGCTAGCATCAAGACTATTCTGGCAAAAAGGAAAATATGTGTACCACTCAAGTTTAACATCCATTTTTCCCTCGATTTTCAGCTCCTAAAAACAGATAAAAATATAAAATGAGAATTTTTTTTCCTTTTTTACTGAGGTACTCATTTTGGACTCCTTTACAAACAGCCCTCAAAACTGGTATTGATGATGCCGCAGAAAATGAACAGTGTATGAGCTAGGCTGATTATAAAACATGGGTAAAATACTGGCAAGGTTGTGAAAGGTGAGGTGGCAAGAGGGCAATGGAAACACTCTCACGCAGCTACTGGCTTAGCAGTTTGCAGTTTTTATGATGTCTGTGAAGAACAGCACTCCAGCTGAGTTGAAGTAATGAACCCTTGTTTACTTCAGACAGCTTGTTCCAAGCTTTCACAGAAAACAGGTGGTGGCTTAGGGAGAAATGTGATGGATTTTAAGCAGGAATACAAGTACAGGTCTCCCTCCATTTAAAGTAAAGCCTGGCTGCTCTTTCTAAGCACTACATAAATTATTGGGCAGACTGAGCTAAGGAATCCAGCCTTGAGGCAGTTCATTTCCTCCAGCAATGCTCTCCTGATCAGTAGAATATGTGGGACTAGATTAATATCAAACAGGAATTACATTTTTAGAAAATAACTTGTTTTCATTCTGCATTGGATTAAAGGCCAGAACTCTGCGAGATACTCAGTAAAATGAGACAGATTGTGATCAGAGATGTTCAGGTCCCTGCTGCTCTGGAATTTGCTTCATCCCAGGCACAAGCACCACACAGCAAGCCATAATGTCAGCCTCCATGGGGTTATCCATTTGGCAGCGCTGCACATTCCTTGCACATGCAGCAATTAAGTTTTGAGCAAAAAGGAGCATGACCCAGACAGGTTCTGTTTCTCCCACATGTTGACATTAGCTGAGAACCAAGAGAGTTCAAGCAACCCACTCCAAGCAACTGTAAGAGATAAAAGAATTTTCATTTGAAACTGCAATGCAATGACTAAATAAGTAAACAGTATCTGATACATATCCTGTCTCACAGAGGTATAAATGGTCCACAGCCAACAATTACACTGAAAAGTGGATGTGATATGAAAGATTATACAAAGTAAATGTAAAGAGTATTTCTAAAGAATTTAATTTACGAAGGCAGAAACCTTACCCAAGTGACACAAACTCTTGAGTTAGAGTCACAGAGATATTTTTAAGGTATTAAAAGATGAGAATCTGCTCATGAGCACAGGATTCATAGAAGGACAGCGTCTTCCCTATGGTGGCCTTTCTTTTATTTTTATTCTTTGCATGCACTTATATCAATAAATACCTTATTTAAAGTGGTAACAGATCAGAGTACTCTTTTATCTCAATCAAAGTAGGTTATAAAATGTTGATCAGGTATTTTTTTAACAGATTTAACTCTTCTGATCTGTGTCCATAACGTGTCCCAGTTATCTAATTCCCTAATATAATAAGTTATCCCGGCATAAGTGGCCTCTATTGTTTCTCATTTATGCAAAATATTATCACAATTTTTATCTTGTCCCATCCATAGTGATTTACACATACTATTTCCTACACTGTCCTATAGAAGGTCTTACACTTGGACCTACCGAAGGCTTAGTATTGATTGACAGCTTTACTAACGCACACGAGCTCTTTGACCAGAAGTCCATTCAGTCTGATGTGCCGTCTTGGCAAATCTTCAGTATCCTGCAAGAAAAAAAAGCAACCATAAACAAAAATTACTCTGTTCTGGAAGATATATCTCGAATAACATTTATTCCTATATATTTACAAATCATTAGAATAGTGTTCTCTATTCTGCTTTAGTGAGGCTTTGAATTTCTAAATAGAAGAAAAACATGGAAAGAAATAGCACAAACTTTTTACAACAACTTGCTAACTTAATAAATGCTTCTAATCAGCAGCTATGATATTTCACTTGGAATTAGCACAAAGTATCAAAGCCATGTCCCCTCTAGGATCCCTTGGGGCTTTTACTGTCCTAAGTTTACACAATCAAAGAATAAAACTCTGTGCCTCCAAGTCATCTAAAAATTATTTCGGGGACAACATATTCTTTTGTTCTTCATGCCGAGTGCATTGCTGCATTAATTGTGAGTGAAAAATTAGTCATATCCAAACTCCAAATAGCCCACAGGCTTTGGCTGGCTTTTCTTTGGTCCCTTCCATTAAGTAATCATGAAAATTTTAGAAGCTCAGTTTTGCATAAGAAGTCAGCTCTTTATTGATTAATGAACTGGTAGAGAATCACCATGGTACATATGTTACCTTCATAGAACATGCATTTACATCATCATGGCTGAGATCCCCAGTTAATTCAGTGTAAGGCCAGAGAAGTCTTTAACTTTCAGTTTCCTCCAGCACAAAGAACAAGAACTCATTTCCAGGAAAAACAGGAGTTACTTACCTCTGGTTTAGACTAAATTGCACCTAAGTCCGTATTAGGTAGATGTAATTACTGCCGTGTACTGAAAGGTACTTTCTGTGTCCTTTTTGGACTGCTGTAAACAAATTGGGCTCAGGACAAAAACATTAAGCCCAAAAAGACACATTTTACTGGAAGGGTTGCATGGACTGTGGGTCATGCCCTACACTGGGGCACCAGAAAGGACTGCTGCCTATTAACCTTTGTGGATAGCTCAGCTCCACACAGCTGCTTCCTCACATCCCAAGTGGAATAGCGAGAAAATTAGAGGGGTAAAAATGAAAAACTTTGTGGGCTGAGATAAAGAGAGTTCACTTGGTAAAGCAAAAGTTGCACACCTAAGCAAAGCAAATTAAGGACTTCATCCACTACTTCCCAGCTGCAGGCAGGTGTTTAGCCATGTCCAGGGCTCCTCCATGCCTAAGTAGTTAGGGAAGACAAACACCA